>LPNX010396166.1:485269-527769 GCA_001517045.1 Pseudotsuga menziesii
TTTCTTTATTAATAAATAGAGAATGTTGAGATTACAACGCAACCTGAAACAAGTGCTCCTCTACAAACCAAGGACACTGAGTTTTGATGCTCTAATATGTCTGAAGTCATACCACCACCATAACTTTGCTCTTCTAGGAATGATTGATTAGCCCCATCCCATGCCCTCTATTTATACATGAGGTAAAAGAGAGGTTTCGAAGGTTGAGATGGTTGAGACAGTTGAGATAGTTATGATTAAGGGATCAACTATTCTCGACTAATCATGTTTTATATTTTTTAACTTCAAATTAAGGTACACATGAGTATTGATATAGGCAAGTCATGTATGACACGCTCCTTGCTTTAAGTAAACTCGCGTGCTCAATGTACACGCGAGTTTCAATGCACATAATCATGTGTGACATGCTAGTTGCTGTGAAAATAGTCGTGTGTGCAACCCTAATGTCCAAATAAAAATATATTTAGCTGGTCTGGAGATGATATATCAACAGTCATTCCCATCTATAGTGTTTTGGCTACTTCAATCCAGTTTGTCCTTTTGTGTCCCGACATATTGGATGCTGGTAATCGGACGGAGAAGTGCCATTTTACATGATAACAGGTATGTAATGGGTATGCTCAGGTTGAAGGAGTATATTTTGAAGAAAATTTTGTACTTGTGGCCATATTGGAGGAAATTAGGATGTTCTTAGCCTTTTCCAGCTACAAAAAATTAAAAGTATATCAGATGGATGTCAAGTCAGCATTTCTCAATGGCAACTTAGAAGAGGAGGTGTACATTGAGAAACTAGAAGGGTTTCAATTAACTATCAAAGGAGATTATGTTTGTAAACTAAATAAATCCCTCTATGGGTAAAATAAGCACCTAGAGCATGGTATGCAAGACTAGATTCTTACTTACAAGTACAAGGCTTCAAAAGAGGGTCAGCAAACAATAATATTTACTGTAAAATTATTGGTGATTACATGATTATTGTGGAAGTATATGTTGATGATATCATATTTGGGAGTAATGATGGAAAAATGAGTAAATACTTTGCTAGTAGGATGCAGCAAGAATTTGAAATGTCCTTTCTTGGTGAACTGAATTTCTTTCTAGGTTTTCAAATAGTTCAGTCCAAAAGGAGAATATTTATCCATCAGCCAAATATGTTAAAGATATGCTGAAAAAATTCCAGTTTGAAGATTGCAAACCTGTTTGTACACCTATGACAACCAGGTACAAACTAAGCAAGGAAGATGAGTCCAAGGAAGTAGATCCAAAACACTACAGATCAATGATTGGGATTTTGCTTTATATAACAGCCTCAAGACCTGATGTCAAGCAAGTTGTTGGTATGGTAGCTAGATTTCAAACTGGACCAAAACAGATCCATGTTCATGATGTGAAAATATTTTTTAGGTATTTGAAAGGAACCATAGTGTCACGTCCCCTCTAATCCACTAGAGAGAGAGAATGAGACCATAGTTCCACACAATTGATGCAAGAGCATCCAACTCGAAGTTCACTCTATTTAAGTCTATGTATAAAGTCTCTAACTTCCCAATAGAAGAGAATTTGATCCTGACAGTGATTAAATTCGACGATCTACAAAGAAATATCGCAGAGGAGATCAAACAACAAAGAAATATCGTGATGAAATTACAATCACAATATGTTCCACATCTGGAAACAAATCAACGACTAAGAATCAACCCACAAGAATCAACGATGTGGAAAACTTGAGTTTACAGATTCGAGGAAATAAGAAAATTGTGATCCCACATCCTGTATGCGGAATAGACCGTTGCGGATATAATTAGTTGGGGAAATAGAGATTCTGAAGCCACATCCTGTAGCGGGGGCAAAGAAGAGTTGCGGAAGGAGATTTGCGAGGAATAGAATTTACAGAAGGACGTTCCTGTATCCCGCATTCTGCAGAGTTACGGAAGGAATATTTATTTAAGGAAATCAACCTATTAACAGAAGTCTTGGACAGATTTGGCCATTAAGACAATCACCAATATGGGAAATCTAATCCCCATGAACACAAACAATAAAATGCATTGAATAAAACAATTACAAATGAATAATGCCATTTACAATGGAAGAAAATACATTTCATTCAAAACATACATGTTGTTCATACTATAAAACAAGCAACATTCATCTTATTCAACAAGTTAACATATTCATGATAATTTACAAAGAAAATATAATTGCAGAGTTAAATACAAGAATACTTATATTGAGAAGAAGCTTCCCCACAACCAGCAATGTCGCTGCAACGTTCCACCCAACCATAGGCCAGTGTGCTCCTTACTCTCTCAACATCACTGTCACCCCCAAGATGGGCATCATTTCCACAAGGAACTAGGGGACACAGACTTACGCACAGCAAGGCCAAACACCCACAGTCAGACCAATAACTACATCCAAACACAGTCGACCCACTAACAAATGGATTCTTGGACTTACTCAGCCAAGCCAACACAGGGATGCACTACATAGCAAAATGCAAGTTTTGGGTATGAATAAAAAATGTCCTGGGAACCCAAATTGACATAACAAATGGGGGAAACAACTCAGGTGACCCAAATCCTTCAGAAAACATCAGATGGCCTTCTAAAGGAAAAAATGACCTCTGTTCACACCCAAATTGTTCAGACCAAACGAAGAATTGCCTACACTGCAATTACAAGTTCTAGGATTGAAGGAAACATCATGGGAGCCAAAACAACAATGGAAATCCGGAAAAAAAATCCCTATGACCAAAATCAACTTTGCAGAGCATTCAATAGCTTCTCATGGGTGAATACGGCTCAGTAAACACTCTGAAATCATGGTTCCCTCTTCAATCTGTTGAGCATTTCCCAAAATGATTCTCCAGCCTTGGGAGAATGAAAACCAATGCAAAATTGTGTAGGAGAAAAAAAAACAAAGGATGGAGGACTGAGGAGAAGAACAATCACATGCATGAGTGTAGTGGGGAATGCATGCCTATGAGTGTGATGGATGAAAAAATATCCCCTTTGGGCATGCGTGAGGTCAAAGACTGGTGTCCCTACCAGATTTGATAGCTGCCCATGCCTCCCGAGCTCCAAGGCAATAACTGGCCAACTAAATTCTGGAGAAAATTAATTGGATGGTGAATAAGACAAGAAAAGAGGTTGGTAGCTTGAGGGGTTATCCTTTTGACACTTGGCTTCCCCCCATTGGCTCAAGGTTAAACATCCCCCCCCTTTTATCCTTAGGAAAACATGCCCCTATCTATTTAATGTTGCATTGACATAGCTAGTTGTGGGTATTTTATTAATTGCATATTTACATGATGTAGAAATTATATTGTGCCATCAACTAGAATGATAACCATCAGCATCGATTTTAATTGCCGAAACGTAGAACACTAAATCCATGGTGAGGTTTTTGCCTTGAGCTCCACACCATGATTTATTAATGCTATTTACATCCTTTATAATTTAATGCAATTGTGGTTGAAACTGGGGTATTACAATCCCCTCCCCCTTCAACAGCACTGTCCTCAATGCTCATCAAAACTGAACAAAATGCTACCCTAGCACTACCTTAGTCCTTTACAAATTTGAACAAAAAATGGGTATGCCAATCGCATGGCATCCTCTAGCTCCCATGTAGCCTCATCAGGATCGTGGTGCTCCTTCTACATATTTCACTTGTCCAATGGTACAATCTAGATCTCCTCCTTGGTCCCACTACACGGCTGTCTTGCGTACGGAATCCTCCAAGTCATTGATTGCATGTGTCAGTACAAACCACCGAATATTTTTCTGGTCCTGGAGAATCCTTCTCCGTGGCTTGGAACATCTCCAATGTATTTGGAAATCCAGCAATACCTATGCTCAAGCCCCAAGCAATGAGTCAATTCCCATGTCATATTTACAAGGTTTTTCAAAAATCATGGATGAATCACACGCACATGTATATCAACATAAAATCAATAAGAAGTTTCCAAGTGAACCAAATACTTATCTTGCATAAGTATCTTCTTTTGGTTCCACAGGTGTCCGACTGGGATTAATACAACCATGGCACTCACAACCCTGCCCCACCTCACACCTAGGTGTGCATTAAAGGGTAGCCAAATTTCTGTAAGCCTCGGATCACCCAAAAATATATTTCATTCAAGACCTGACCGCTCTGCTTCAGAGCCTAAAACTCCTTCTAGGTTCTCACCAAGCTCAGCGCCTCCTTTCCGGACACCACAACAATTAATTAACATGTCATATTCATTCATATAAGGTGCATTCTATAACAAGATTTTCAAAACCATGGATGCATCATATGCTCATGTATATTTACAGGAACCAACAACAACAACAGTTTGATAAGTAAACCAAATGCTTATTTGTATAACATATCTCAACCAAGATATGGTAGCCCTACGTTAGATCCCAACACCTCTCTGGGTGCTTAATGGAAGCTTTACTTAAGTCTCAACACTTCCTCTTAGTGCTTACCAACACTCCGGCATTATTTGTGTAGCATCTCTCGACCGAGAATGGGTAGCTCTGCTCTACATCCTAACACCTCTTTGGGTGCTTAATGGTAGCTCTAGCTTAAGATCCTAGCACCTCCTCCAGTGCTCTCCAAGCTCAGGGACTTCCTTTCCGAACAACAAAATGAATCAACTCACTGGTTAGATTCATTTCTATAAGATGCAACCTTTAACAAGATTTTTCGAAAATCTAGAACACATCATATGCATATGAATAATCACAGAAATCAACAAGGATTTGCCAAATAATCAAATACTTATCTACATAGAATCTCTCAACCGAGATATAGTCAGCCCCGCTTCAGAGCCTAACGCCTACTTGGGTGCTTAATGACATCTCTTGGCTTAAGGGCGTAGCACCTCCTCCAAGTGATTACCAATGCTCAGGCACTTCCCTTCTGGAAATCATAATACCTAGGGGTTATTCTCTTCACGAAGCCCCCACTCTCTTGACATACCCCTTACGACATGAATGTGTGCGGAGAGAAGTGTAACCAGATGTCTTACACCCAAGGCATCCCTAGTGATGCATACCAGTGCCTAGATGGCAGCGGGGTGAAGCCATGTACTCTTGTACATCCTTCCAGAGGAGGCATATTTCTCAAACGAATCCTCTCGAGAAGCTATATACTCTAAGGGCGGACCACCATCATATCACTTGTGTTACATATAAGCACGCAGTTCATATGAGATGTTATCATAAAAAAAATTCAATCATAGATTTTTAAATCTATTCCAAACACATCCCTCCAGGAAGCTATGTATCCAAGTACATCCTTCTGAGGAGCCATGTGCACCTAGTACATATTTTCATCATCTCACCTACGTTACATACAAGCATGCAATTTATATGATATGTCATTATAAAAATAATTGCAATTATAGGTTTTCAAACCTATTCCAGGCACATCCCTCCGAGAAACTATGTATCTAAGTACATCCTTCCGAGGATCCATGTACAACTAGTACATGTTTTCATCACCTCACCTGCGTTACATACAATCATGTAGTTTATATGAGATGTCATTATAAAAATAATTGCAATTATAGGTTTTCAAACCTATTCCAGGCACATCCCTCTGAGAAGCTATGTATCCAAGTACATCCTTCCGAGGATCCATGTACAACTAGTACATGTTTTCATCATCTCACCTGCGTTACATACAAGCATGCAGTTTATATCAGATGTCATTATAAAAATAATTGCAATTATAGGGTTTCAAACCTATTCCAGGCACATCCCTCCAAGAAGCTATGTATCCAAGTACATCCTTTCGAGGAGCCATGTACAACCAGTACATGTTTTCATCATCTCACCTGCGTTAAATATAAGCATGCAATTCATATGAGATGTCATCATAAAAATTTAATCATAGTTTTTGAAATCTATTTCAAGCCTGGATAAATTTCCAATTATCAAATGATTAATAACATTGATAGTCAAATCCAAAATTTGAATTCACAATTCTGCTTCCCATAGAAAATCAGATTTCATAACCATGAGATCGTCCTCATATTGTTTGGATTTTGCAAGTGGGGAGTACTCATCCCTAACTTACACATGCTTCACAAAACCTTTACATTCACATACAACATGTCATCTTGACACCATTTTAGATCAGCCAAACAGTTAATGATATTCGATTAACAACAAAATTTAAAATATGAAGTTCAAAATCGATTCTATTCAAAAGTTAGATTTCAGTCATGAGATCCTTCTCATAGCACATGGCAATTTCCTGCCTTGGATTTCAGTGGGTGCAACTAGACTACTCTGCTTCGGTCATTCTACCTGCAGTCTTCAGGAAAGGCCATTTCCTCATGGATCTATAAGTTCACATGTAGACTTCCTCAGCCTATACATAGACTCAGCTTTACCTTCAAAATATCCTTCAGTGAACCTCTTGTAGTATCTTGCAAGTCCCACAAAATATTGTAGATCTGTTAACTTTCTTGGGGTAGGCGAACTCATTAAGGCCTCAATATTTTCAAGGTCTACAGGTATTCCTTTATTTGAGATAGTATGACCCAAATAATGAATTCTATCTTCGTACAAGTCACAGTTGCTCAAATTTCCATACAGTTGATGCTTCCTGAGCAATTTTAAAATCAGCCTCAACTGTTCCACATGTTTTTCCTCATCCTTTGAATAAGTAAGAATGTCATCAAGGAAAACGAGAACGAACTTTCCCAAGTACCTACTAAAAATATTATTCTTGAGGCATATAAATGTAGCTAGTGCATTTGTGAACCCAAATGGTACCACTACAAACTCATAAGATTCATACCTTGGTCCAAAGGTTGCCTTATGAACATCTTCATCCTTGATCCTTACCTGATGGTAATCAGACTCCAAGTCAATATTGGAAAACACCTTTGCTTCTCTCATTTGATCATAGAGGTCATCAATTTTAGGCAAAGGATATTTTTCCTTCACGGTGATTTTTTTCAACTGGCTATAATCAAAACACAACCAGAGTGTACCATATTTCTTTTTCACAAATAGAAATGGTGTTTCCCAAGGAGACACACTTAGTCTGAGGTACTTCTTTTCCAACAACTCTTGTAGTTGCATGTTGATCTCTAGCAATTCTGGTTTGTTCATCCTACAAGATTTCTAGGACACTGGTGTTGCTCCAGGAACAAGCTCAAAGGTCAAATTAATGTTACTCCTTGGAGGAAGCCTTGGAATTTCATCAGGAAGAACATTCCCAAATTCTTGTAGCATATGAAAGCCCTCCAACCTAAGAGTATCATACTCTACTGCCTCCAAAACATGAGTTGCATACACTCTGCAACCTTTCCCATAGAAATTCTTCAGTTGCATTGTCACAAGACTTCCTTCCAGAGATCACTTTTGGAATTCCTTTCACAACCCTTAGGTATCCTTCTTCATCCAAGCACTCAAAAGTCTTGTTGTAACAGTAAAGCTTTGCTCTATGTGCTTCCAACCATTCCATTCCAATGAGGATATCATATAATCCAAGTGGCAAAACATTCAGATCTACACAGGTGAGTAACCCATCCATGACCAATGGGCATTTCATTGTCACCTCACTGACGTCCTTCTGGATTCTAGCAGCTATTTGGACTAACCATGATCTTCTATGCTTTGATTTCTTCAAAGTGCACATATCAATAAGTCCAGGGGTGATATAGCTATGAGTCGATACAGGGTTGATCAAAACAGAAACAATATGTTCAGCAATCTCACCCTCAACTTCCACCGCAGTTGATTTATGACCTTCCTGGTGGTCTCTAACACTACACAAATTTTAGGAATGATCCCTACTTCCTGACCCACAGTTTCAGCTTCTTGGGTGCTAGGGTCTTGACCCTCATTCCTATTCTCTAGTGGACAATACTTGCGTAGATGGGGTCCTTCACATCCCCAACATTTGAGAGGTTCCTTTGGATTTTTCCTCATCACTCTGGTCGGATTAATCATAGCTTGTGATGGCTTCCTTTGCTGCTTCAAGAGGTGAGGAGGTTTGAAACCTTTCTTCCTTGGGTTAAGCTTCTCATTCTTCTCGTGGGAACTTCTCCTACTCCCTTCTACCTCTGTTAACTAATGCCCAGAGTTTATCTGCCTTTGGAGATCTTCCAAACTCTGTAGCATGGCAGCAGTCAACTGGTTTTGCTCTACCAGAGCCTTAACCAGCCTTTTATTTTCTTCTTTGCAATCCTATGACTCTGCCCTCAGGCTTCTTATGGTAGCTGCAGCATCTGGGGAACTCTCCTGTTCCCAGTTCTCAATAGCTTCAGTTCCATGACCTTGGATATTGTAAGCTGGCTTTACACACCCTTCCCCATGTGGACATATCCAGTGCAAATGGGGTCCTCCACATCTCCAGCTTTGGAGTGGATTTCTTCTCTCGTGTGGATCTCTTGGTTTTTCCCCCATAGCATATTTCCCGTGTCCATAGGGATCCTGTGCATCATCCATGTTGTTAATATTCTTGGCGTTGTCCTTCTTTGACCCTCTTGGTCTGACCAAGATCAAATTTTCAATCTGCACTATGACTCTCCTAAATGTGTTAACAACAACATTTGTTAGTCAATCTCATAAATTCAAACAATTACTTACCAATTGCTTTTTGCAGGCATGAACATTCAATGTGCCTTCATTGGGTTGGCTAAGTTTAGCAATTCTGATAATTAACACTCCTTCTTGCTATATTTTTCTTTCTGCAATGATGATTGTCTCACGGGGACGACGGGGGTCAAGGGGGCTTTCCCATTGTGTTTTTTTTTGTAAATCCTTTGATTTCATGCAATTTGGTGCATAAATTCATTGCCATTTTTCCAACTTTCTGGCCCCTGCAATCCCTGCTGAAAACCTGTTGAATTTCTCTGAACACAAAGGTGGATTTCTCATGGCCACTTTGAGGCCCAAAGCTGCAACATGAGCTCTGATACCACACTTTCACCTCCCCTCCCATCCACTAGAGAGAGAACGTGACCATAGTTCCACACAATTGATGCAGGAACATCCAACTCGAAGTTCACTCTATTCAAGTCTGTGTATAAATTCTCTAACTTCCCAATATCAGAGAATTTGATCTTGTCAGTGATCAATTCGATGATCTAAGAAGAAAGATCGCAGAGGAGATTGAACGGCGGATAAATATTGCAACGGAATTGATGGTCACAATATGTTCTGCATCTGGAAACAAATCAACGCATGAGAATCAACCCGCAAGAATCAACGGTGCGGAAAACTTGAGTTTGTAGAGTCGGGTAAATATGGAAATTGTGATCCCGCATCCCGCATGCAGAATAGACCGTTGTGGATATAATTAGTTTCCTAAATAAAGATTGTGAAGTTGCATCCCGCATCCTACAAGTTGCGGAAAGGAGAGTTGCGGAAGGAGATATGCGGGGAATAGAATTTGCAGAAGGATGTTCCCGCATCCCGCATTCCGTAGAGTTGTGGAAGGAAGATTTTTGTCAGGAAATTCAACCTGTTAACAGAAGTCTTGGATAGATTTGACAATTTAGGCCATCACCAATCCGGGAAATCTAAGCCCCATGAACACAACAATAAAATGCATTTAATATAAAACAATTACAAATGCATAATTCCATTTACAATGGAAGCAAATACATTTCATTCAACACGTACTTGATGTTCATACTCATAAAACAAGAAACATTCATCTTGTTCAAGCAGTTAACATATTCATGATAATTTATGAAGAAAATACAATTGCATAGTTAAATACAAGAATAATTATCTTGAGAAGAAACTTCCCTGCAACTAGCTATGTTGCTGCAGCATTCCACCCAACCATAGGTCAGTGTGCTCCTTACTCTCTCAGCATCACTGCCACCCCCGAGTTGGGCATGATTTCCACAAGGAACTAGGGGACAAAAACTTACACACAGCAAGTCCAAACACCTACAGTTAGGCCAATAACCACATTCAAACACAATCATCCCACTAACAAATGGATTCTTGGACTTACTCAACCAAGCCAACACATGGATGCACTACACAGCAAAGTGCAAGTTCTAGGTATGAATAAAAAATGTCCTGGGAATCCAGATCAACATGACAAATGGGGGAAACAACCCAAGTGACCCAAGCCATTCAGAAAATGTTGGATGCCCTTCCAAAGGAAAAAATGACCTTTGTTCACACCCAAATCGTTCAGACCAAACGAAGAATGCCTACACAGCAATTACAGGTTCTGGGATTGAAGGAAAACATCATGGGAGCCAAAACAACAATGGAAATCAGGGAACAAAAATCCCTATGACCAAAATCAACTTCACAGGGCGTTCAATAGCTTCTCATGGGTGAAGATGGCTCAGCAACCACTTTGAAAGTGTGGTTCCCTCTTCAATCTGTTCAGCATTTCCCAAAACAATTCTCCAGCCATGGGAGAATGGAAACCAATGCAAAATCATGCAAGATAAAAAAAAACAATGGATGGAGGACTAAGGAGAAGAACAATCAGTTGCATGAGTGTAATGGGGAATTCCTTCGTGCGAGGGTGATGGATGAAAAATCTCCCCTTTGGGCATGCTTGAGGTCAAATACTGACGACCCTGGCATATTTTACGAGTTCCCATGCCTCTTGATCTCCAAGGAAATAACTGGCCAACCGACTCCTGGAGAAAATTAAGTGGATGGTGAATAAGAAAACAAAGGTAGTTGGTAGTTTGAGGGGTTCTCCTTTTGACACTTGGCTTCTCCCCATTGGCTCAAGGTTAAACATCCCCCCCCTTTATCCTTAGGAAATCATGCCCCCATCTCTTTAATGTTTCATTGACATAGCTAGTTGTGGGTATTTTATTAATTGCATATTTACATGATGTAGAAATTATATTGTGCCATCAACTACCACGATAACCATCGACATCGATTTTAATTGCCGAAACGTAGAACACTAAATCCATGGCGGGGCCTTTTCCTTGAGCTCCACACCATGATTTATTAATGCTATTTACATCCTTTATAATTTAATGCAATTGGGGTTGAAACCGAGGTATTACACATAGATCTTGGATTATGGTATCCTAGCAATAATTCATTTTCTTCAAAATCCTACTCAGATGCAGATTGGGCAGGTTGTGTAGATGACATAAAGAGTACAAGTGGAGGAGAATTTTTCTTAGGAGAATCCTTGGTAGCTTGGACAAGCAAGAAACAAACCTCAATTTCTCTATCTACTACTGAAGCTAGGTATATTGCAGCAACAAAATGTTGTGCATAAGTGGAATGGATGAAACAAGAGTCTACAGACATCAAAGTAGTGTTTGAAGAACCCACGGTAATCTACTGTGATAATACAAGTGCTATAAGTCTCTCTAAGAATCCTATCCATCACTCCAAAGAAAAACACATTCCAATAAAATATCACTATCTGAGAGATCAGGCTGAAAACAAGACCATCAAATTCGAATATATCCCAACTCAAGAACAGATTGCAGACACCTTCACTAAACCCTTAAACAGAGGTGTATTTGAATATCTCAGACAAAGACAAGGAGTAGTTTCTCCTCCAAACTAGTTTCTCAAAAGATAGTGATCAAAGTCAGGGGGAGTGATTTAACCCTTTAATGGAAAAAGAGGAGTAAATCAAGGAGTCACATACTCAAGGGGAGTAAAAATTCAGACTCAATAATGGAGTCGACAGGAAGGTTATCCTTTTTCATTAGTGTCAAAGGGGGAGAAGGTTTAGGTGTTGCCATCAATGCCAAAGGGGGAGATTGTTGGCAATATGGATGATAATTGGCATTGATGTCAAATAGTTCAGGAATGACAAAAGATAAACAAAAGATATAATGGAAGATATGATGATAAGGCATGGCATGGCATAGATGATGATATGAAATTTCAAAGATGATGATATGGCGTAGACAAACTGACAGAAACAGTCACAGAGTATTTTCGCAAAGACATTATGCAGATACACAAAATTATGGTAAGATATGCATAGATGATCATTATGTCATTTTAGAGATGATAATATGGCATAAACAAAATGACAGAAACAGTCATAGAGGATTTCCACAAAGACATTATGCAAATCCACAAAATTATGGTAAGATCCACATTAGTTCTAAATCGAATGATTAGGAAGCATCCTGCATGAGATCCGACAAATGAGAATTAGTTCCGCATAAGATAGGCGAAAAGGTTGTAGTTCAGCAAAGTTTTGAAATCGGAAGTCTGAGAATCAGTTCGCAAGAAGATTGACGGTCGATAGTAGATCCGCAAGAAAAGCGGACATGAGAGAAGTTTTGAAAAAAATCGAGAACAAACGGCTGAGAAATGATCCGCTAAAATAAATCAACGATTCATATAGAAAGCGAAAGGTGAAAAGAGGATAATCATGAAAAATACTGTTGGAAACATTGAGTTTCTGTCTTCCACATTCCACGGTATGGTAGCGGAAGTGTGGGTGCGGAACCGCAGAAATCAAGGTTGAAGTTTTGGAAACATTAAGTTTCTGACTTCCACATTCTATAATGCGGGAGTGGGAGCGAAAGTGCGGGTGCGGAATCATGGAAATAAAAAGGTTGAAGTTTTGGAAACATTGAGTTTTCGACCTCCACATTCTACAGTGCGGGTGCAGAACCGCGAAGTGTGAAAAGTCGAAGTCGTGAAAATTGAGTTTTCAACTTATGCATTCCACAATACGGATAGGGCAGTGCGAAAAGGTCAGTGCGAGTGCGGAACCACGGAAAACAAAAAGTCTAAGTCATGAAAAGTTGTGTTTTCTAATTTCCGCCTTCCGTAGTGCGAAAAGGAAAGCACGAAAAATGTAAAGTGGAAGAAGCATATGCTCGTCTTTGGAAACATTGAGTTTCCAAATTCCACATTCCGTAGTGTGGAAAAGGAAGTGCGGAATGGAAACTTTGGAAAGCGAAAGAACATATGCTCGTTCTTGGAAATGTTGAGTTTACGATTTCTGCATTCTGCAGTATGGAAAAGGAAGTGTAGAAAGGAAAGTCCGGAAAGTGGAAGAACATATGCTCGTTCTTGGAAACATTTAGTTTCCGATTTCTGCATTCTGCCCTGCGAAAAAGACAAGTGCGGAAAGAAAATGGAGGAAGGACCGTTACAGGAGCGGAAAGGCAGAAAGAAAAAAGTCTGAAAAAAACTGGAACATTGATTTTTCGGTTTCTTCCTTTCAAAGTACAGAAAGATAATGATGAAAGGACCATTGTAGGAGTGGAAAAGAATAAAGGAAAAAGTCCAAAAAACTGGAAAATTGAGTTTCTAGTTTCCACCTTCTATAGTGTGGAAAGGATCATGCGGAAAGATTGGTTCGGAAATCATGGAATGATATTTGAAAAAGGAACATTCAATATCTGATTTCCACCTCATATCGACGGTCACAAAAAGCGTGAAGGAGATCGATGGTGCGGAACGGTTGAGGCGAAAATCTAAGTGCAGAGAGACCATCTACAGGATCGAAAGTGCGGAAGCATCATACAAATGTTAACAAAGCCATGGAAATGGATTCTAGGCTACAGAAAGGATGAAAGGGTGTGTCTGGTGCAAAGGCATGAAGAAATATTGTGATAGTTGAAAGTTAGATGATGAATGGATGTGTCTGTAGCTAACAGTCACGATCCAAGAAGGAAAAAAAACGTAGCTGTGTAGATATGTTGGCAAGTATTTAAACAGAAATTTAAAATAAAAATAAAGTGTCTTTGTGTCTAGATCCAAGGAGACAAAGACCAAGTAACTGTGTCATCGATGTTCTAATTTGTGTGCATGGCTCATCACATTTAAGGGTGGAAGGGTGGTGCAAGGGCAGGTTGGTGCCTGCAAAGGGAGTAGGTGCTCGTTGTCAGTCGTAGCTGACTAAATAGGGGGTCGTTTCCTCCTACCGGTTGGTGTTGGTGAATGAGTGTGTAGGTGCATCCTAATCAGTTGGTGCTGATCCAAAAGTAGAGGCATCTTCTTCTATTGTATATTGTAAAAACAAAGTTTTGCAGATAATAGGAAAGTGTTGGTGGTTTACCTTACTGAGTTCCACGATAAATTATTGTGTTCAATTTTTTTTTACACTTGCTAAAATATTGTTTAAATTTTAGTCTCTAATTCACCCCCCCTCTCAGTGACAAGACCTAATTTAACAATCCCATTGCCCATACATTAGAGATGTTGATGATAATCTCACCAAGATGACGTTGAATTATATGGGATTTAAATGAACATGACACTACAAACACCAATCCTACTATCATAACTACATTTTAACGCCTTGTTCCATGAATTGAGCAAGGATTTTTTATCAGCCATGTTAGTTATCTAACTTGATGTGCAAGTGGTTGAAGTTGTGTCAAGAACTAGGGAAATTTATCCAATACTTTCTTGAAGCAATCAACAAGATCCACCTCCAAATTTATATAATATATTTGGAATAAGTACTTGTTCTTAAGTTAAATTCTAGTTTGTTCACTATTTTTCATATTGAAATGTTTATGTTGGAAAGTGCCAAACTAGACCAAGCCTCTCTTTGTTCCCTAGTCATCAAATGAAAATTGGCAATAAACCTAGATTTACACCATACCATAACCCTAACCTAACACTAGCTCTAGCCCTAACATTTTTAATTCCACAAACCCTCATCACTTCTCATCGTGAAACTCCCCTAACCCCAACCCTCACCTTAATTTTTCCCATCTTCCATGATGTTCCAATATCACCTTAATGGTCCTGAAATGTGCAGTAGTACTTTCTGTGGAGTGAAAGGACTGCTGCGAGTCCGACTCTCAGGATCCAAATTCTCATCCTCCAAGGATGTTGCAACAATCCAAATTATGGTAGGCACTTCTTCCAAGAAGGCCAAGACAAATAATCTTGAGGAGTCCCACATTGTCAAAATATTAGACTACATCCCTTCCATAGAAATTCCGCAAGCCACCCCCTAAAGAATGCTCTGATTTCTGTGAGTGGGCCCTAATGTTTAGTTTACAAGTGACATTCCTTGAGATCAATGGAATCATGGTTGCGCAAGAACTATCCCCCCCCCCCCCTTATCAAAGGGAGATTGCAATTTTTCTCTTGTGACCACATATATGACTTTCTCTCCAAACGGTAGGAGGGCAGAGATCTTAACTTTTATTACGACCCCTACTTCATGGGCCCAAGAGAAATTCATCTCAACCAATTTTCCTTAGAATTTAACATGAATGAGGGAATTCCACCTACAGCCCCAAATTGGGCTAGGGTTTCATGCTTATCCTTCATTTTCTAGGAAAATCAATCTTTGAAGGCAATAGGAAGCTCACACAGTCATTGTGTCCAAAAATTGATTCCAAAAGGGAATCAATATGCACCCTCAAAAGGATCCCTCTAAAAGACATTAAACTTAATCGTGTAGGTCAATATCACATTAAATCCCCAGAATGTGTAACTACCCTTCAAATCCTCTATATACAAAAGCCCTCTATATTCATTCTTGTTTGTCTTTTTCATAAAGAAATATACAGACACTGTATAAAATAGCTAATATAAATTTTCAATGTAAACAAAATATTCCTCTCTGCTTTTAACAAAATTGAAAATTTAACAGTAAGATAAAAAGCAAGAATCCTATCTTGTAGCTATTCGAGTTCTTAACATAACCCTGTAGTTTTTTTTATTTGATCCTGAGGTAGAATCTAATTCCTATTTGCAAGATTTATGGAACTTTCAACTCAACATTGAAAAAAAAAATTCCTTTTCCTATAGCTACTATAGATAAGGATTTGCCTTAATAGGACTGTAACTCTTTCTACTAATAAATGTCATGTATACTGGAAACAACCGTAGTGGCTATTCATGGTGCAACTGCAATGGGTTTTCAACAACTTTCGGATATGTTTTACTCAAAAAAGATCTCAACGCCTCCTCCCTTGGAAAGGTTAAGGTCCTCTTCTTATCAAGGAGCCCAGTCTCTACATGGATTCATATAAAATTTGAGTTCAATCTTGGTGGAGAGCTGGGTTATTACCCTCCGTATGTAGTTTATATAAAAACAATAATTGAGTCCATTGGGGCCTCAATGATTTCCTAAGATGGAGTATAATAACTTATTTTAATTCTCATTATGTCTAATTGAGTATGGATGGTGGTTTCAATGGACAAGCCCTTTTTCACTGGTTATTCGGTTCGTTTCTTGATAATCCATATTGTATGATATTTTTTGGATTCTTGATGAATTTTTGTATGGTAATCAGTTTATTTGTAATGTATGACAATGATATTGAAAATTTTACCCTAAGGACTCATTTAGTGTCTAATACCCTAACTGTTTGTGATCGGAGTTTCTCAACTGTTCGGGCGTATTTCTAGCATCGTAATTTTAATTAGTTTTCAATTAATTGTGTCTTCCCTTCCCAATGCTTGTAGAACGGGTTTAACTGTACTGTTTCATGTACTGTGAATAGATAAACACTATCGATTTAAATGTTATAGGATGCAATGTATCAATACAAGTGCTTTACCACTATTTAAAGTTTGTCTTGGTATATATATAATGGTAACCTATAGTTTTAGGGTTACAACTACAAACATTTCAACGTATGGTGTAATGGTTAAAAGAACCAGTGGCCTTAATTGGCTCGATGGTTCAAGCTCTACTATTAACATTGTAGTGTATCATTTTGAAAACCCTTGACCCCTCCCACCTATATATTTTGTTTTCTACTAATAATTCTTTCTACTATATCATCTTTCCATTATCCTTTTTATGAGCTGTATTTTCTATGCATATAAGTCATTAGAAATGATATACAAAAATCCTCTATATTCATTATTGTTTATTTTTTTCATAAATAATATATATATATATATATACATTGTATAAAATAGATAATATAAATTTGTAATGTAAACAAAATAATCCTCCTCTGTTTTAAACAAAATTGAAAAATTAACACTAAGATAAAAAGAAAGAATCGTATTTCGTAGCTCTTCGAGTTCTCAACGGAACCCTGTACTTTTTTTTATTTGATCCTGAGGTAGAATCTAATGCCTATTTTCAAGATTCATGGAACTTTCAAATCAACATTTAAACAAACAAATTTCTTGTTTTTGTAGCTACTGTAGATAAGGATTTCCCTTAATAGCTACTACAATAAAGAAAACTGAATGAAGATTACTTAATTAAATACTTTTGCAATCTACAATTAATAACTAGGTATAAACATTTAACTCTTTCCTACAAAAATATACAGACAACTAAATCAATAGAGACATTTAACTAACAACAACAATCAAATGTACACATTTCTAAGTTACCAGGATATCGATTCAGATCCGGATTCACCATATTTTTTAAAACCTAGGATGTGGATATGGCGAGGAAATGGAAAGTACAAAGGAACATAAAAATATTTTTATAATAAATAAAAAAATAGAGTGATTAAACAAAAATATTCAGGAAACACAATAGTAGAACAATAAATTATTGTAAAAAAACTTAAAAGAGGGTTCATGTACTATAACTGATAATTTGATGAGTTGTTAGTAAAAACATTCTCTCTTTGGGAACAACATTTCCAACCAATGTCTCCCAAGAAATGTGATTGTCATTGCTGAATGTTCTTAACAAGCTTGATATTTTAGTGAACTTTGTGCACCTTACGGTTTAGGGTACCGATACAGATCCAAATCCAGATGCGTTGGGAAGATGGTTCAACCAATTCAGCTAAACCTTGGGGCACATGTAGAGTTTCTATAAAACTAGGGATTGACAAATAAGACATACCTCAAATGGGAAGGCTTGCAAAAAAATCCATGGAACCATTGGTCAATGTGAAGTCAAAAATGCCTTACAAACTTAACATCTTAGAAGATGTATTTTAGTTGTTTTCTTGCTACATTATACATGCCATCTCTAGTTTGTGGTGTGCTTGATAGAAAAACCCTACACCAATGCACGTCAATGAATGAATATTAAAATTAAAAGAACTATGTAGGCCTTATAGTTTAATGTATCCCTTTAAAATATTGATCCCAGGTGGAGAGATTGTGTCTTTTTGAATGCTAAATCAATGTTATGTTTTCATTCTCATGTTTGTGGGAGGTGATTAGGAGAGTGCACTGGATCATTGTGGTTTTTATCAATGAAATGGTAAGCGGATATACTCTGGTGACCACAAGTATGTAAGTGGCTGGTGTGCACATCCCAAGCCATAATTAGAATGAGATGATAACATGGGTGCTTAAGCACGGCATTACATCTGATCCATGTGCTTTGACGATGTCAAATTAAAAGGTTAAAGAAAACATAATTTTTTTTTCTAGACCTGGCAATGCTAAGATCAATTCCTTGCAACAAGGCAGACTCCTTTCCTCCATGGTTAAGGTCTACACTGATATACTTCATCATGCTTGTCTACAATGCAATCATAGTGATCCTACTAACATGAAAGGTCCTTAACAAAGTTACAAAACTCAGTTTGACAAAAAACTTGGTGAGGCAAGAGAGTAACATATTGATTTGGACATGAAAAAATTTGGGGAACACTCTACTACTTTTTCCAAGCATAATGACAATGTATTTACCTGTCTAAGTTATATAAAATTATAAAGGGGCCACCAATTTTTTCATTCAGCTTGTGAGTCAAACTTGTTGATTTTTGAAAAAACTTGGTGACTATTCACATGTTAGGACATAGCTTAATACAAGAGTAATTGCAATTCAACTTAATGCTCGAAGTTGAACCTACTAGTAGCTAGCTTGAATCGCCAATGAGTACTTGCAAGTCAACTTGTTGCGGGGTAGTCAAACTGACTCACTTGCAAATGAGTCAGTTCAGCTTGTTTTCTGTGCCGAGTTGAGTTTGACGCATTAGCTTTTCCATGTTTTGTATGAAGGGTCCTTAGACCAAAGCCTCTTCTCACAACACACTTGTTTTCCCATTTTCCAGGCTCATCTCCATGATCAAGTCCTCTTGCAATGTGCAGTTGCAGCTTTTACAATCCCATTAAGGGCATGTATTCCTCATACTTCTAGCTTTACTGCATGACCAATACTTGATCTCAAGGTGCATTTATTTTCTGTCTTGTTAGAAGATCTGTTCAATTTGTTTGTCTTCAATTTTTAATCGCGGTGTTTAGAATCACATCGAGGGTTTACTTACCTTTCCCTTGCATTTGGAGTTCAATGCCTCCCCTTGAAAAACATGTTTTTAGCATTTATTAGGAAATTTTTGTAAGCTCTAGTGTGCAGGGACTGCTTTAATCCTTTGATTGAAATCAAAACGTTAATAATCTCCTCAAATGTACAAAAGAATTCAATGCAACCAAGAGACAAATTGGCATGTAAGTACAACTATATGAGATTGCTTCATTTGTAGTTCAGAGTAAATGGAAATGGTTGCACCATTTTATCTGTAACGAATGAGGTTTTTCCCTATATTGCTTCCATTATGATGAATTTTCAAGGTGAGTAGTATACCTACATTTTTTAACTCGAGAGTGATGCTTCAACCAACTAGATTGTGGAAGAGTTTCCATGTCCCTACTTTCCTGGGGGAAAACAACCCAGGAGTGGCAAACCAAGATGCAACTTGCCTGTGTAGAAAAATTGTCCCACAGGGGGGCACACAAAGCACATGTTGCTGGGCAGATTGGATCTATGGTGGGAAGTTTGAGAACCCATCCCACCACTGAATCACAACCCCACTGGGTATATCACTGCATTATATTTTAATTCTCAATATAAAATGATTTCAAGTAAACTAGTGTTTAGGCTACTAAACTGTAAACATTAACATTATCCCATATCCATAATGTGCACCCCTATAATGTATGCATTGTGCTTTTACTGGCAGGTTGTGATCAAAGATGGTTAATCGCTATTGTATCTTAATAATTTGTTGATTTTAGTAAGGCAAATGGATTCAATTATTTTATCCATAACAATTCTTCCCTTAACTCCTTACTCTGGTGACACTTTGTCTTCCAATAGATTTAGGGATAGAGGCATGACTTAATTATCATAGAGACACTTTATCTTCCTTCTCGTTTACTTTCATGGAATTTGTGTTGCTATTACACCACCCAATACCAACAAGAAGTTTTCACATTCTTGCATTTCACTCCACAGAAAAGATTGCTATGCTATTTGTTATACACAGATATAATTTTAACTTTGACCCGTAAATTTATTTCATTTTAACTGAAATCATGATGCTGCAATGGTATTTTTAACATATTGTTTCCTCTTCATTTTTTCATTGTACAAAAATATTCATGTATTTCACACGTATTCCACTGCTATGAGGAGATTACATTCCAATTATTTGTGCAAATAACCCAAATGCAATAGACAATGTTCAATATGCACATATAGACCAAGAAATTCCATTTCTTCACACAATATTGGTACAGATGAACCCTAATCTACGAGGTATAACCCAGAAAATTAATTTAAACTAGGATTTAACAAAGGAGTAACTACTAACCTTCTTAAAACAATTCCAAAATCGGTGGAGGATGGATGAGAAAAGGAGCAACACAACCCAACCCAACCCAAATCGGTTAATGAGAAGCAACAGAGAGTTGGTGCCGAATTCAGGAGAGGCTTATTTCAAAACCTTTTGTCTTGATGCTCCTCCAACACGGCTACACCACGACCAAAAACCGTGTTCCTTGGTGCTCCTCCAACATAACCGAAAACAAAAAACCATGTTCATTGGTGCTCCTCCAACATGGTCGTACCACAGCCAAAAACCATGTGCCTTGCTTCTCCTCCAACACAGCCGAAAATGAAAAAACCATGTGCCTTGGTGCTCCTCCAACACAACCGAAAATGAAAACCCTGTGCCTTTGTGCTCCTCCAACACGGTCGAAAAAGAAAACCATGTGCCTTGGTGCTCCTCCAACATGACCAAAAACAAAAATCGTGTGCCTTGGTGATCCTCCAACACAGTCGTACCACAGCTGAAAACCCTGTGCCTTGGTGCTCCTCCAACACGGCCGAAAACGGAAACCATGTTCCTTGGTGCTCCTCCAACATGACCGAAAACAAAAACCATGTGCCTTGGTGCTCTTCCAACACGACCAAAAATGAAAAACCCAGTGCCTTAGTGCTCCTCCAACACGGCCAAAAATGAAAACCTTGTGCCTTTGTGGTCCTCCAACTCAGCCATGAAATTCCTATGCTCCCTCTCCCTCCCACAGCAGCACGAAAACCATATGCATATCACGGGTTTGCAATAAAAAAGCCCCCAACCTATAAGGGTATTTATATAGTAAATATAATAAGCCCTTATACCCTTAATACAACCCCAATATAATGTTTTTTTAATTTTTTAACCCCCAATATGAACGAACGTTTTATAATATTGACCCCTCAACGACACCCCCGTGCTTTCTCCATCAAGGTAGCATGCAAATTTTCTTAAAAAACAAGTAATTCTAGAGTCTCATTTCTTATATTGCACCCCCTTTAGTGAGAATTCCTTCCAACACAACTTATCAAACAAAAATATGCATGGGTCCCATTTCCTCAACTGTAAATATCGAAATACTGTTTCTCCCTTTGGAAATATGTCATTCCCAAGAATGCCAGGGACCCAAGGTATTTTCTGCCTCATTCCAATCATCAATAAAAACAAAAAAATTCCATCATCATAGAAGATAAAAAGCATGATGTGGAAATCATGCCACCACACAGAAAATTGAGAACTCCCCATGCAACATTGGAGATTTGCGAGTCTTATCCACCCAACATAAAATTCTTTGTGTACTTGATGCATACTAGCACTAAAGCTCATAGTTTTGTTGTTGCAATGACATATGTGTGCTTCCAATGTCCAACCCCAATGAGTATAGGTATCATCCAACCAACAAGGATTCCCAAACTGCTCACAATAATATGATGCATCACGATTATCTCCAAAAATGCAAGCAAGTAAAACAAATAAGTGTCCCCTCATCTAACCTGAGAAGGTACTGACACTCCAACCAAAAGGTACATGTCAACACTTTGAATGGCTCAACTCTCTTCCATTGGTCAAAGGGTACAAGAATCCATCCAACTGTGTGGATTTCCTACACCAAGGCCACCTTATGCAAGATATTTTTCTCATCAACTCCTCTTAGCAGTTTGCTTGCTCAGCTGCCTTCCACTGCTCATGAGCAGAAAGTTTTCTGCAAGAAGACTCCATGCGTGACATGTAATATTCAACCCAATCCATATGTGGCTGAATTTCATCAAATGATAGAAATATGTGCCTATGTGGCTGCTGGGATGGTAATGGTGCATTCACCAAGTCATTATGAACACCTAGGAAAGCCTCCAGCTCTTTCTGTTGCACCAACAAGGAAAATTCCTTCTCCCAATTTTTATCTCCAATTGATTAGGCTGAAATAGAAGTGTGGGTAGAATTGTGAATCAAATATCTGCAATACTTATCCACCCAACTTATGCTTACCTCTTCTTCCTCAATTGCTAATCCAAATGAGGTGAGCCCATCTGACTCTTCCATGGAGAAGAGACTCTCTCCAGAAAATAGCTCCAGTTTTCTCTGGAAAAGGTCAAGTGCTTGGTTCTCCTCAAACTTGTCTGCACAGTACCCAAGCACATGCAAAACCAAGTGCATATCATGATCCACCATCTCATGATATTCCTAGATATGTTCAAGACTGCAATCAACCTTGTGAAGAGGGTTGAATGGTGAATAGGAGGGTAGGTGAGATCTTTGCAACTTCTCATGAAGTTGCTCTATCTCCATATAGGATTCTTGGAGTGCACCTTGAGTGCTCTTCAAGGAATCTTAGCTGGTCAATGATTCTTGTGTGAGCTTGCAGATCTCTTTTTCATCCTTCAATGATGCTCCATACAACAACTCCACAATCTCAAGTGGACTATCTCTATCAGAAAGAAACTGCAGAAAGTTACCTTTGGTGCTTGTTAGGGCCTTCTGAAACTTCTCCATGTCTTCAATGGAATATTTCTCCTCCAACTTCCAACAGATATTTTTCATCAATGTAGAGTTTCTATGGAGAGTGTGTAGGGACTCTTTTATTTTGCACTCACTCATCTTCAGTGACCCTGCAAGAAAATGAGGTTCTTGCAGATGAACCTCTTCTTCTTCCCTCTCTCTAGAATCAACTTCATGGAAATCTAGTGGTGAATTGGAAGTTGATCTTGGAACCTTTTCTTCAAGTAAAATCTCTTTGTCACCAACATAGAGAGATATACATTCCTCAGTGGAAGTCTTGGTGAAATATGAACACCTTTCAGTAAGCACTCTTTCAACCATGTCCAGAGTGTTTCTCATCCCTCTGGATTGTTTTTCTACATCACTGGTGGTAGGGTTAAGTGAATGAACACTCTACTCATTTCTTGCAAAATCCTAACCATTAAGGACTTCATTTGTGTCTTTCATGGCTGCAACATATTTCTCCTTATTCCCATGGGACACTTCCCCTTCTCCTTCATTGCAATTACCTTGCAGTACCTTGTGCTTCTCTTCATGAATCCTTATTTCAGCCTTCCTAGTTGCAAGACTAGTGGTTCTTGGAAATTCTCACTGATTATAGGGGGATGTGAATTCTAACCATTGTCAAGCCTCACTTCTGATGTGGCTGAAACTTCATCTTGCTGCAAGAGAGTGTGAAAATATGAATTGTGTTAATCTTTCTGCATCAGATTTTTCTCCTTCAATTTTCCTAGTTCACACCCAGCTAGTGGGGGCTTGTCTTCCACTTCATTGTGAAGTTCAAATGACGAATTTAGATGTGATATGTGTTCCTCTTTTGTATATGATCCAAAATATTCATTCACCATCTTATCACCATTGACACCCTCACTCTTCTTTGCATTGATTGTGTGATCACCAACAGGGAAACTAGGAGCAAATTCATCTCCCTCACAATTGTCCTTCATCTTGCAATCCTCATATGCAAGTGAAGTCTTTTTATCTTTACATGGATCATATGGTTCCATGTATACATGGCTGCTGCAAAAATCAGAACTTTTATTGTCCATGTTATTCACCTTATCCTCTTTATGTAAAGATACTTTGGTGGCCTGCTCCTCCACCAAATTTTCTAGTTCACACCCAAGCGGTGTGGCCTTGTTTTCTTCTTCATTCTGTGGCTCCAAAGGTGATTGTAATTATGATTTGTAATATCCTTTTGTATCTGATCCAAAAGGTGTCTCTCCACCCATACATGAGCCCACATCTTTGTCAGTGATCTGCAGATCACCCACAAAGAAATTGCAAGTGCATTCATTCTCCACACTACCAACAACCAGATTTTTTACTGTTGGGTCTTCATCTGCACATGGATTCTCTTCATCTTCTTTCAAGTAGCTTGATGTTTCTCCATCCTGAGTGGTACTCAGGTCACAACTCTTGGAAACTCTTCTTGAAGAGAACCCAAAAATTCTCATAATGATTGAAGATGTAGATGGCTTTGAAGAATTTTTCGTTTCTGCTCCAGGTGGTAAACAACTAATCTCCACTTTCTGTCACTCTTCATCCACCATGTGTGCAATATTTTCTATGTTTTCCCCACAGTGGGGATATTTGAATGGATTTTGTATCTCCAAAGTACAGAAATATCGAAAAGATAAAACCTCTCTTATCTCTTCTTTCAAGGCACAGTATTCCATGAAATACTGGGAAGATTTCTTAGAGTTCTTCCCATTGAACACTTGACCACCGACACTAGTATATTTCTGCCAAATGGATTCATCATAATATGGAGGAAAGAAATCATCAACATCATACCTACATAATCTACCTGAGGTACTGCATGTGGGCTATTCATAATCTTCTTCTTCATATTGCTCAATGTCTTCTTCATACCTATTGCAGTATGTTTCATATTGCTCATCAAAGTCTTGCTTAGAGTATGGTAGGAGCCTCATGGATGCAACTTTCTTCACTGGGGTATTTCTTTCCACAGGATGATACAAGGAAAGAGATATGATACCATTGCAATGATCCAAATTTTGATATTCATATCATATCACTAATGTTGCTGTCAAATTAATTAAATTTCTGATATGAAATTACAACCCTCAGTGAATCTTCAGACTAGGTAATTCAAGGTGTTTTGCTGAGAAATTTGTAGGAATGGGAGTAGGAATGGGAAAGAAACCAAAGGTAAGTTTCAAAACTATTAATTTATATTAGGGACCATTCTTTTTTCAGAATCCGCTATGCAGAAACTTAATCCTCCGCTTCTGGGTCACCCAATCGTGAAACTAGGGAAATTTATTCAATCCTTTAGACCAGGGGCTTGGGGAAATGCACAGAGATTTTTTCTGAAATTTATGTATCATAAAATAAGTTTCATAACAGTTTGGTACAGTTCAGGAGAAGTTTGAACAATTTAAGAGTGAATTGGGGTTTTTAGGCAATTTTGGACAAGGGAAGTCCTGTGCAATGGAGGCTCCAAAAACACTATAAGAACTCAATGAATTTTCATTATGGAAGTATGTGTGGGTATTTGGGTATATAATTGAGACACAGGAATTTACAGAATCTAATTTGAGTGGGTGGAACTCTTTTAATTGCAAAAACTGTAAAACTAGTTATTTATAGTTAGTGATCTAGCTAGGGTTCAGAATTGAGCATGTATTTCATAGAAGAATAAATTCAGTACATAATATGAAATCTGAAAGTGACTAATACATATTCAATTAACATATGACACCTTCCAATCTCATGCCCACATCCCTTGGTTTCTCATTATTACACTTGATTGATCAAATTCCCCCATTTCAATGACTAGTTAAGATTATACATGGAAAACTGAGTATGCAAGCTTAATGGACAGAATTATTACAACATGAAAGAGACAAATTAATTTTTTTATCATCTGATACACATCAGAAGGAAATATATTGACTGAAAATTACATCAGAGGACTCAAAATGATGGGTAGGAGGCCCAAAACTAGACATGAGGAAGACTGAGAGCATAGGTGAAGCTTGGGCTTCACTGGAGCTTGACTTGACTGAGATAGAGGCTAAAAAATATGACTGATATGTGCTCAATGGCTGAACATCATGCACTCCATACCTGCAAAGATAAGGGAATGAGAATGAAGGAGTGGGGAAAGAAAGGTTTGGGGTTCATCTCCCAAAGCTCTAAGGTGCGTCACTTAGAAAATGTGCTTCACATAGCATGTACCAATAATTCATCAAACAAACCATGTGAATGAGCTCGAATTTTTATTTAATATATATCTGGGTGACTTGTTTAGAAATTAGAGGCAATAGGTGACCTGTGAGAGCAAGTCAACACCTAAATCCCTAACCCTAGCCATGCCATGCACCCTCCTTGAGCAAATTGGAATGCAGGACCATGTGGAGATGTTTCCCTTTCCAAGTCATCTATCTGATTTAGCAACTGCGCCCTCCTTAGTCAAAGATTTGTTTCTTTTATCCCTCACAACTTTATGTTGTTTCTTGCTTTTGAGACTAAGTCTCCAAAAGGAAAATGCGCCCTCCTTTGCCAAAAATTTCCTGCTTTTGTTCTGACAACTTTTTTGAGTCTCCAAAAGAAAACTGTGCCCTCCTTTGTCAATTGTTTCCTCTTTTTATTATGACAACTTTTGTGATACCTTTTGGGCACTTTCTCTTTTCTCTCTGACTGCTTTTATCATAGAGTTTCCACTTTCTTAATCTCCTCCCTTGGCAAGTTGGCTTGCCAATTATTCCTGACATGGCAAGCTCAATTCCACATGTTATTTGCGCAATAATGAATTTATAATAATAAAAATTAAACTAAGTATAAGCCTCATAAATAATATTTGGACAAAATTCCCTAGGTGAGGTAATTAATGCCTCTTTGACCCCCCAAGGTGTTGGGCATGGTCAACACTTTTATGTCCAGAAATATGGGGACATGACAGTGAAACTCCTTGCTTTATGGGGGTTTCTATGGTTTGCAAAAAAATGAGGCATCTTGGAATTAAGGATTGTTGCAAATTCCAAAGTTATCACAATAAAAATTAAACTAAGTATAAGCCTCATAAATAATATTTGGACAAAATTCCCTAGGTGATGTAATTAATGCCTCTTTGACCCCCCAAGGTGTTGGGCATGGTCAACAATTTTATGTCCAGAAATATGGGGACATGACAATGAAACTCCTTGCTTTATGGGGGTTTCTATGGTTTGCAAAAAAACGAGGCATATTGGAATTAAGGATTGTTGCAGATTCCAAAGTTATCATTGACTGGGCAAATGGATTCAACTCTTTGCAGTCTTTGAACTTGTCAAATTGGATGAAGAGGGTGCAAATATTGGTTCAATAATTTTCTTTCATCTCGTTCAACCACATTTATCGCATTTTCAATTAGGAGGGTGATTCTATCTCTAAAGAGGAAATTGGAGAAATGCATGACTTTCTCCTTTTTTTGGATTTCCTGAATGAAGATCTTATCGATTTAGGTTCTTATTCTGTTTTTTGAGGTCCTATGTAGTTGAGTTTGATTGCTTTGAAGGCAGTGTTTTCTTTCTGGTCACTTGATAGTAGTTTAGGCGCTGTTGGTTTTTTGGATGGCTTGATAGCTTTTTTATGTAAGTTTGGTGATGAGTCTATTTTTTTTGGTCGTAGATAATTTTGGACTAGTTGATTTTGTCTTGTGAAAGAGGACTAGTATATGTAACTTTGATTATACTTATGAATAACTAGTTGCATGCTTTTTTTTCTATTGAAAAAACAAATTTTTAATGGGTTGAAAAATTGTATTCAATTATATAAGTGGTGAAAGAAAAATATCTATTTAAAATATTCACCAAACACATAAGATAAGAAAAATTTAAATACATGGATTGTGTATTTATAATAATAATAAAAAGATTGTAAACAGCAGAGCAACCTCACGATGGCGGAGCAAATCTTGCAGGCAGTTTGCGAGTGCTGTTCTGTCTCTTCGGCTCTGGTGTGTGGTGTCACCACGAATGGAGTTTTTATTGTCGCCTCCTTCCTTTCTTTTTTCTTTGGTTTGTTGGATGGTTTCTACTCCTATTTCACGTGTCTGTTTTGGGTTTTCTGTGGGTTTGTTGTCTTGGTGCCCTTCTCTTGGAGAGAAGCTATCTCCCTACTTGTGCTTTGTCTAGCTGGTCGCTCTCCCTTGTGTTCTCTGTTTTGGGTCTCAGCAACTGTTTCTTCTTGGGTTCGGGAAGGTTTTTTCTAGGGCCCTTCGATGCACATCTGGCTCATACCACTTCCTTTCTCCTTCCTGGAACCGACGACTGGAGTCCATCCTCTATGCAGAGGACTAGTACCAACCAATTTTAAAAAGTGGGAATTTATGTGTCATCTTCAGTCGATTTTTGGCTCATCCCGTGATCCTACCTGGTCTTGCTAATTCTTTGCAGGCTTATAGGGCTCACAGGTTACTTGGCAGGTTTTGGTTTTTTCTCCTTTCGTCGTTCTCGGCTGCCACCTTTGTGTTTCTGACACACTGGGGTTGACAATTTTATTTTTTGTCTGGTTGTTTCTTTTTGCTTGCTGCTCACTCGAGTTACTGTCTGTTCCTGGATTTTCAAACCTTCACCGTGAATCCACCTCTCAGGGGGTCTTATTACCTAGGGTTTGGTTGAAACCATTCATGGGTTTCCTGCTTCTGTTGACTTTGGGTTGGGTTTCTTTTAACCTCACCCATTTGGGGTTTCTGGCCTACTGTGCCTTCCATAACCTGGGTTTTGTTAACCTATGGTTTCTTGTACCATTCTTGGGTTTTTCTGCTCTTGTTGACATTTGGGTTTTGGCTTGTTGTCTACTCAATATTTTCAGTCCTCCATGTCGAAAATTCATGATGTGTCTACTCTTCCCTTGCTGGATGTCTCTCTTGCTTGCTCTCGTCTTCACTAGAAAGCTAAAGCTCTTAAGACTTTAGAAGGGAAGCTTCGGTTTGTTGTTGGACGCGATGTTTACATGGATAGGGTCGAAGCTCTGTGTTCTCGTGCTCTCATTGGTAGGCTTGAATACTGCAATATGGATAAGAAGGCATGGTACTCCTGGGCCTCTGAGCACTAGAAGTCGTTCCTTTCTTACGTTCCAATGATCAGCTTATTGGCACGGGACTGGATTGTCTTTGTTTTTTTGGAGGACTCCCATGCTACGTCTGTTCTCAACTCACTATGGTGCATTGGTGTGGGGTCTCTTGTCTTGGATCGATGGCATGTCCATTTTGACCCTCTTCGGGAACAAGTGAAGAAACGACACCTATGGGTTTTGCTCCCAGGCCTCCCTTTTCCTCTCTGGAATCGTTCTCTGCTGGAAGGTACTAGTAATACCATTGGATGCTTCATGGCCGTGGAGGATGACTTCATGATTTCCTATGACAAAAGGATGGCCAGGATCCTTGTGGAATTGGATATCTTGAAGGGGCTTCCAGTTGATGTCGAGATTCTTTGTCTTGAGCACCTATTCTCCCAAATACTCGATTACTTAAGCATTTCTTTCAGATGCAGTTGGTGCCAGGATATAGGACATCTTCGCCGAGATTGTCCTGTCCTTCGTCAGTGTTCAGTTTCTCCGATGACTCAATGACACCCTGTGGCATGCGATTCTCCTCCTCTTGCTATGAATGATCCTTTGACGAGTATCCCTACCCCTCTTGTTGCTCCTTTTGAGCTAGGTATTTATCACAATGCTTGTTCTCTTTTTTATGATGCCTCTGATCGTGTACTCTCTCTATTGGACTCGGTGGATGGTTGTCTTGCTTCCCCATTATCTGTTGAGATTCTCGATCATGTTGTACACAGCTCTTCTCCTGTTTCTTGTGCAGTTGTTGTTAACCCTGTGGCTTTTCCCACGTCCTCCTCGTGCCCTCTTACATTTTACCCTTCTTTGGAAGCAGAGGGAACTCTTCTGTCTGCACCCTCCTCTTGCTTTCCTTCTGATTCACACTCCCTGAATGTCGAGGTCTCTCCTCCATCCATTTTTCTGGACTCGGATTTTCCTCCTCTAATTCGCTCTACTCCCATTGTTCTCTTGACTCCTCCTCTCAGTCCTGTTTCCTCGCCATCATTTGTGAACCCCTCACTACAAAAGTCCCTGGAAATTTTCTCTGCTAAGACCCCTCTCTCCCCTTCGGTCTTACCTTTGGATTCTATTCGTTTTGAAAATGTTACTATCAGAAAGAAAGAAAAAACCCTTCTGAGATTTTGGCAACTGTTCTTGCTTCGTATACCCCTTTATCCACTAGGATTAAAAACACAACTCATCAACATTCTTCTTTTCCTCCTAGGGTTCTTAGAGCTATGACCCCTCATCAGAGTGGTTCTTGATGTGCATTCTCTCTCTTAACGTTTGTGGCTTGGGGGGCTTAGCCAAACAAAAAAAGTCTTCAACATCTGTTCTCTTCACTCTCACTTGATGTTATTCTCTGGCAAGAAACTATGAATAGTACTTTTCCTGCCTTACTTGCTTTTTCCAAGCTCTGTCCTGGTTGGGAATTCTGTGCTACCAACTCCTCTGGTCTTTTGAGGGGAAATCTATCTGGCTAGAACCCAAAACTCAAACCCGTGGCTGGGATCTTACTCAAGGCTCATCTCCAAGGGTCGACCATCACACTTTCCATCCTAAACTGCTATGGACCCTACCTTCATAGAGAATCTTTTTGGAATTTAGTGGCTAAGGGTGGTCTGCTTTCCTTGCCTAACTTGATTCTTGTGAGTGATATGAATCTCACATTGAACGGGTTTGAGATTTGGGATTCTAAGGCACAAATTGATCCTCTAGGACCCTTTTTCACTAAACTCTTCTTGGATCATCAGTTGGCGAATGTGGCCCCTTCATGTGCTGGGCCTAATTGGCGGAATGGTAGGTTAGGGGATGAGGGCATGTCAAAAAGGCTTGACAGATTTTTGCTTTCATATAATCTTGTCAGCCTTCTTGCCAGACATCGGGTCTAGGCTCATCGATCTGGGGTTTCTGACCATTTTCCTGTTCTTTTTGAATGGTTGGATCATCCGGTCTCTTGTGCTTTCCCTTTCAAATTCAATCACTCTTGGTTGGCTAATGAGGATTTTGTTAAGATGATTAGAACTGAATGGCCTCTTTTTTCCTCTAATGTTTCGGTGGATGCTATGGAAGATCTATTTGTCAAATTGCGTCTTCTTAAAGGTAAAGTCAAAGACTGGACTAAACATAAAACTATTGAGATGAAGGATAAATCTGCTCTTTTAGAGGATGAAATTAACTCTCTTCTTGACTCCTCGACTTCTGGTATTTTGGGTGCCAGTGATCGGTCTATACTCATAGCCCTTAGACTTGAGCTACAAAATTGGGTGGATCATGAATTACAATCTACTAGATTACAAAGCAGATTGTCATGGGCTTTACAGGGTGATGCAAATACTAGATTCTTCCATGATGTGGCTTCAGCTAGAAAAAACCATAATGCTATCTAGGGTCTTGAAGATGAGGTTGGAAACTTGGTTATTAATGAGTTGGGCTTAAAGACTCTAAGGATTCGGTATTTCAAGAATATTTGTGCTGATGATCATTTAACCAATATTGTGGCCCAACTTTTAGTTATTCGATTATTTCCCTCTTTCATTAGCCCTGAGGAGAGTGAGTCCTTCACATGTTAAATCTCATTGGCAGAAGTGGAAACTGCACTCAAATCTTTCAAATAGGACAAGTCTCCAGGTCTCGATGGTTGGCCTATAGAATTTTATCTGGCATTCTTTGACATATTGGGGCCTGAGCTTGTTAGGGTGGTTGAATCCTCCAGAAAGGATGGTCGGGTGGCACCCTCCTTGAACTCCACCTTTACTGCGCTTATTCCCAAGAAGGAAAAGCCCATCTCTTTTGCTTATTTCCAACCCATATCCCTCTGCAATCTGGTTTATAAGTTGATTTCTAAGGTTGTTGCATTGAGACTTAAGCCCTTTCTGGATAAGTTCATCTCACCTCAACAATTTGGGTTTTTGAAGGATCGACAAATTACAGAACCTCTAGCTATTACGCAGGAAGTACTTCACATTGTTAAAACCAAAAACAGGTGTGCCCTTATTTTAAAACTGGACCTTACTAAGGCATTTGACAGGGTTAATTGGACTTACATCAAACTTATTCTTCTTCAAATTGGGGTCCCTTTGGTTGGTGTGAACTGGATTTTGGGTTGTATGTCTTCTGTGAATTTTGCCCTTCTTGTTAATGGCTCTCCTTCTAGTTTTTTTATTGCTTCTCGGGGCATTAGGCAGGGATTCCCTTTATCATCTCTGCTGTTCATATTGGTCATCGAAGGGCTTAGTTTGCTGATCGAGGATGCTAAATTAAATGGTAAGATCAGGGGCATCAATATTTTGTCTCAGTTATCTCTCACACATCTACTTTTTGTGGATGATGTGATCATGTTTGGTATTGGAATGTTTGAGGAATGAATGGCTTTTAAAGTTATACTGGACATTTTTTGTGAGGCCTCTGGAATGAAAATCAATATGGACAAATCATGCTTCCTGCATAATGATTTGGATGTTGATCTTCTGCACAGGATCACTGGGTTCCTCCCTTACAAATATGAGCACATTAATAAGGGTTTTAAGTATCTTGGCTATTATATTAAGCCACTTGGGTATTTGGTTAAGGACTGACATTGGATCCCAGCTAAATTTGAGAATAGAATTCAACATTGGACCTTTCGTCTATTATCTATTGGAGGTAGACTTGTTCTGATTAAATCGATGCTCTCTAGTCTGCCGGTCTACTGGATGGCACTGGTTCTGGTCCCTTAGTCCATTCTTGATAAACTCAGAAGCATGATTTTCTCATTTCTGTGGGGTTCATCTGCAAAGAACAAGAAATTCCATCTTGTTGATTGGTATACACTAGCAAGCCCGACTTCTCTAGGTGGATGGGGTATTAAGCAGTTGTTCTAGTTCAGTCTCTCTTTGTGGCTTAAGAGCTTCTGGCAGTCTATCAATGGTAACGATATCTGGTTTCAACTTCTTTCTGTGAAGTATATGAAAAGACTTCCCTTGCACTCCTGGATTTGTAAGAAATATTTTTCAACTCGAGGTGTCTCTGTGATCTAGAAGGGCTTCCTTCTTACGCTCTCTTGGCTGGGAAGTGGGCTTATTTGGAAGGCTAGAAATGGGAGGGCAATTCGGTTGGGATTGGATCCTATTGTTGGTCTGGGGTCTTCATTTCTGCTCCCTCTTGATCTGCGTGAATATTTGGAGGATTATGGCATTCGTACTCTTGATCAAGCTAGGAATCTCACCCCTTGTGCTCAAAGTTATTGGTTCACGGCAACAGAACGGGACCTTCAGGGAGAATGGAAGACGAAATGGGACAGTTACATAGAAGGGTTGGAGTATGGAAGAATTCGTCTATCAGACTATTGTGATTCATTCTTATGGGATTATAAACAATATGTGGGTCCACTATCTGCTGCTCTGGGTTATGAATGTATTGCTTCTTTGTTCTACTATGTAAGTCAGCCTTCTGTTCTTGACTCGCTCTAGGATCTTAATATTCCTTTGAAAATTGGCTGCTTCATCTGGTTGACTGTCAGGAGTCGGATTTTGACCTGGGATCAATTGCAACATCGGGGCATGCAGGGCCCGAGCAGATGTGTTCTATGCTGTAGGGTAGAAGATAATGCCTAGCATATCTTCCTAGACTGTTCATTCTCTAAAAGAGTCTTTTCCTTCTTTGAAGATCATTATAGTCTTCCTTCTTCTCAATTTGACTCTGTCTCTACCTATCTGGAACATTGGTTCAGCAACATTCTGGTTTACGCTCATTTCAGATATCTACCTATTTTCTTCTATTGGTGTATCTGGAAACATAGAAACCAATGCATTTTTGACAATAAATTGCCCACTGTCCTTGCTCTTCTTAATCAGATTGATAACCTCATTCTTATGTATCTGGTTCCACAAAAAAAAAAAAAAATCAGAATTATTGGCCCTGGTCCCTTGATCAGTTACCCATGTGGATTTTTTTATGGGTCTGCTGCAGGAAATATTGGTGGTGCTGGATTTGTGATTCATCTGAATGCTTCATATTTCATAAAATTTTCCTTGGGCTGTGGCAGTGGCACAAATACTAGATCTGAGTTACTGGCACTATGAGCTATTCTGAGGGTCAGCAAGCTGATGGGAATACCCATGCACTCTATATTTGATGACTCTCTTGTCATTATCTCTTGGGTAAACAGACTCGCATCTCTAAATGTCCCATTTCTGAGTCATTGGTGTGATGACATTCTTTCTATGCTGCAAATTGTTCCATTCGTGACCTTCAAACATATTTTTCATGAGCATAACCAGCAGGCGGATGGTCTTTCCAAGCAGGCTTTGGAGTTGGATATAGGTTTTGGCAACTTTTTTGAATCTCTGGATGGCATGATCATTTATCATGGGAATTTTAAGCTTTTTTAGCTTGTGCAAGGGCTATGTGCTCTAGTTTTCTTTTGGCACTTATGTGTATTGATTGAAATAGTTCATAGCTATCATAGAAGAGACTTACAGCCTGCATGTTTTGCTTCGGATTTGTCTGTTTTGAGGTCATCCTTGAACTATTTATCAGCATATTCTGACCTGTATAACAGGAATGATGAGAAAGTCTGCAATAGACAGACTTCGTGCTTCTATGTCCCTTAGATTGGTTGTCTGGATGTTACTTAGATTGTAATTGTTTTATTTTGATGAGGTTCCTATATGAACATTTATATGCAATGGCTGAGAAGCCCTCTATTGGCTGTATGTATAAGATGTCTTTTGATTCAAGATTGAATAACAAGGGCTGGTATTTTTTCCTCTGAAAAAAAAAGATGGTAAACAGCTAAAGTCCCTGTTAACCAAGGCAAGGACTAAAAAAGAAAGTGTCGAGAGAGCAAGAGAGAAAATGTAATTACATTTGCAATGATATATATGAAAATTGCACTCCATAATGAATGAGCCTAATGATAAAATTTGTTTTTTCAGAAAATCATAAATTTGAATCGAAGAAAAATGTAGTGTGTGTTAATTTTAAATATATATTATAGTTGAGATGGCTATATAGAAAGTTGATTATAATAAATATTATATAAGGAAATATTATACATATCATCATCAAAGATAGTGTTAAGTGGTATAATGTTTATGTTATGTTGTATAGATATTTTATATGTATTTTTTTTGGGGGGGGGGGTGGAGGGGGAAAGGTAGAATATGTTAATTTAAATATATATTATAGTTACGATGGTTTTATAGGAAGTTGGTTATAATAAATAGGAGGAAAGACGTATAATGTTTATGTTATTGTTGTATAAATTTGTAGTTGAAGGCGCACTAAATTTTTAGCAGGTGAATAATCAAAGTTTTATATTACAGAGTTTCATGTTTACAAAAGGGTTTATGAATTTTTACATATGGCACTTATTGGGAGACTACTATGTTAGGGAGTTATCTTATGACAAAATTAGTGACAAGTATGTTAAATGAAAAAATTATAATTATATATTTAATTATTATTTTAAGTGGGCTTAACAGTTTAAGAACATGTGTTTCCTTTTAGGAGGTTATAGGTTTAAATCCAGAAAGGGGTAGGGTATGTACAACACTGCAAACATTAATAGTCAAATCATTATAGTAGGAGGAGTTCCTTGTTCCAGGAACAAAAAAGTCTTATACACCAAATTGATGTCTAACTTAGTTGTTACCTTAAATATAGGTTAAAAATTTAAAAATAATATAACATAAACTCATACTAACCATATAATTTAATTTATCTAAAATAAATATTAAATTGTTATTAATGAATATTGAAATTGTTAACCTTTTTTAGTGTGAAATATATTTACAGTAAAATAAATTTATTTAATGTAAAAATGAGTAATAATAATATAAAAAATCTTATAAAAAAAATTGTATCAAGATATCCTATAACAATCACGTCTCTTATCTTCGCATCACTTGCATACTATAAGATTATTATCAGTACATATTGATTAATTCAATGAGATGCACATGTGTGCATTGGTCACTATGATACAAAAACATTATCATCCCTAGTCTAAGAGAGCTTAGACCATGTGCATGTAACATGTAAGTTATAACTCTTTAAACCCACATGTATCACCTTGTGTGCTCCGTTGATATTGGGCTTCTTTGGGTTTCTTGTCCCACAAATGGCGTTTATCCTGGATTTCCTCCCCCCACAAGGGGGACTAGTACCAACCAGGTGAAAAAGTGGGAAGGACATCGAGCATTTGTAGCCGCTGTCTGTGGGTTTCTGTATTTGGTTGTTTTCGCCACCCTGCATGGGCTCATACATTGTATAGTCCATGTCCCTTCATTTTGGCCATCATCAGTTGTGTCATGGTTGAATTTTACAGGTTCCAGGTTCTCCCATGACTCTAGGGTTTGGTTGTCGCTCCTCGAGGTTTATTGGTTTCTCCTGTGGGTACCTCTTCTGTACCCTCCGGTCTACTCGGTGGTATTTTAACCATCTGTCGATCCTCACCTTGCTGCTGGTGGTTTTTCCTTTGTGTGGTTTCATCTGGGGGAAGCCGTGGTGCATGGTTTTCGATCACCCTCTGTGGTTTTTGCCTTGGCTTGTTTCCAGTGCTCAGTTTCCAATGGTTTTTGGGGGTTTCCGTTGTTATTATTCCCGGTGGTCTGGAGTCTTTTTCGATGGGTTGTTTTTGGGTGCATGCTCTGGGTTGACTTCTATTGCCACCTCATGGAAGACAAGGTCTCTTCTCTCTTTCGTAATAAGTGACGTGCTAAGAACATCAAAACCCATGAGGGGAGGTTCCTCTATGTCCTCCGCCATGACGTTTTCTTAGACCGTGTGTCCTCCTTGTGCTCTTGTGCTCTTGTGGGGCATTTAGAATACTGTAAGCAGGGTAAGCAGGAATGGGTTGATTAGGCCTGTGAGCACTGGAAGTCGTTAATTACATATATCACTGCCATCAGCCTCTTGTCTAACGGCTGGATTGTCTTCGTATTCCTTGAAGAGGCACACGCAAATCTTTTTCTGGACCGGACTTGGTGTGTCGGCATGGGGTCACTGGTTTTGGGTCGCTGGCACTCACATTTTGATCCCCTCCGTGAAAGGGTTACTAAGCGCCACCTCTGGGTTTTGCTTCCTTCTCTCCCCTTTCCCCTCTAGAATCTGAATATCCTTAAGGGTATAGCGAACACAATTGGTCGATTCGTGGCTGTGGATGAAGACTTTCACCTTTCCTTCGAAAAAAGGATGGCTCGAGTGTTAGTCGAGTTGGACATCTCTCATGGTCTTCCTGCTGAAGTGGAGATTCTTTGCAAGGACAGGCTCCTGGTTCAGAAGCTGGACTATTTGCATGTGCCTTTTCGTTGTAGTCGTTGCCGAGATATAGGGCATCTTCGGAGGACTTGCCCCCTGCTCTTGGTCGACCACTCAAGTTCCAGTCTGGAAGGTTCTCCGGTGGTCAGGGAGCCCTCTGTTTCCTATGCTCTGGTGCATCCAAAATTTGGTATTTACTCTCATTCTTTATCTCTTTTTTATGATGTCCTTGATTCTATGTTGGATGCTTTAGATGGTATGGTTAATGCCCCCCCCCCACCAGCTGATTTGGTTGGCTCGGCCAGTGCTCCAGTGGATGCCCCTGCTTTACTACCTTCTCCTATTTTAGTCTCCTCCAACTTGCTCTCTTCCCCCTCTGTTGTAACCTCCTTTGAGCTGGGGCCATCATTGTCCTCTCCTATCACTCCGAACCCACACCCTTCACCCACTGTGCCTTCATTCTCATCGTTGGTCGATTTCCCTCCACTTCACACCCGCCTTCCCCCCTCCATCACAGCCCTACTACTTCCCCCTCTTTCATTGATCCTTCTCTTCAAAAATCCTTGTCTATTTTTATAGCCACTACACCTTCCTCCCCTTCCACTCTGCACCTAAACTCCATCCGTTTCGAGAATGTGACCGTCCGAAAAAAGAAGAAGGATAAGAAAAATTTGACGAGGGAACTTTCCTCAATCTCTCCTCCTTATATTCCCCTCTCAGTACGCATCAAAGATGCTTCTAGAGGGCTCTCTTCCTGGGGATTTAGAGTGTCAACACCCCCCCCTTATGCTCCTTAATGTTGATCCTCTCTCTTAATGTCAGGGGCCTGGGAGGTAAGGCCAAACAAAGTAGCCTTTGTTCTCTGTTTCGTTCTGTCCGTCCCGATATGATCCTCTTGCAGGAGACAATGTGTAGCTCCTTCCCTACACTCCATGCTTTCTCAAAGCTCTTACCTAGCTGGGAATTCTATGCCATTAGTGCTTCAAGGCTCTCGGGAGGGTTATTGTTAGCTTGGAATCCTCATCAGGTCAGATGTCATGCTTTCGAAACGGTTGCAGGTATCCTTATCAAGGCAACTTTCAGGGGTATGAATGTCCCCTTGGACATTCTGAACTGCTACGGTCCTTACAGACATCGGGATATATTATGGGAGAATGTGCATAGGTGGGGTCTTCTCAACTCTCCAAATCTAATCCTGGGGGGTGACCTGAACCTTACTTTGAAAGCCTTTGAGACTTGGGGGAAAAAGGTTGTTATTGACCCTCTCTCTTCGCACTTTCATCTCTTTTTTGACTCACTGGGGCTTATGGACATTGCTTCTCCCAGCGCTAGCCCCACTTGGAGGAATGGTAGGGTGGGCTCAAAAGGCATCAGCAAGAGAATTGACCACTCCCTTATTGCATCCTCTTTGATCCCCTCTCTCCAGGTCCACCGGGTGTGGACTCTTCATTCTGATATATCCGATCACTTTCCTATTCGCCTTAAGTGGAATAAGTCAGTTGGGTCCTGTAATTACCCTTTCAAGTTTAATAGAACCTGGCTGAATGATCCTGACTTCACCTCTTGGGTCACCAAGCGTTGGTCTGAACTGTCTGCCCCTTCATCTAGCACTGACTGTGGACTTCTCACCCACAAACTCTGTTCTCTTAAGAAGGAGGTCAAAGGCTGGATTAAATATCATGGCTCCATTTTGGAATCTGAAACTCAAAGGATAGACTTGGATATTAGTGCTATCCTCTCGGGCTCGGCCTTTGGCATCCTTTCCCTGGATGAACAGTTAGCTCTATCACAGCTCCGCCACAAGAAAAAGAAACTGTCAGACTATTTCCTCCTTACCTGGTAGCTTAAAATCCGTACTAAATGGGCTCTCCATGGAGATTCAAATACTAAGTTTTTCCATGCTTTGGCATCTGGCAAAAGAAATTAGAACACTATTTGGTCTCTTTTGGATGAGGAGGGTGGTATAATAGAGGAAGAGACTGCTCTTAAGGAGTTAGGTCTTAGGAATTTTGCACAAATCTTTTTTGATGACAAGCAAACCAATTTACTTGATCAGCTCAGGGTTGTCATGCTGTACCCCAATATGATATCCCATGTGGACGCACCCGGTCTCACACAACCTGTTACACTTGCTGAAGTTGAAAGTGCCCTTCACTCCTTCAAGAAGGACAGGAGCGCCAGACCTGATGGCTGGCCTGCGGAATTTTATCTTCACTTTTTTTACTTACTAGGTAAAGAATTACTTGCTACTGTTGATTATGTTAGGGTTTCGGGATGTGTCCTTTCCTCACTGAATTCTACTTTTCTCGCCATGATCCCTAAGAAGGAAAATCCTTCTACCTCCATTGATTTCAGGCCTATTTCCTTGTGTAATCTATTATATAAATTCATTTCGAAGGTGATTGCTATTAGATTGAAGCCCCACTTGGACTCACATATTTCCAGAGAACAGTATGGTTTTCTTAAAGACAGGCAGATTGTCGAACCTATTGGTATTGTTCAGGAGACCCTCCATACTGTGAAAACCAAAAATATGTGTGCTCTCATCCTGAAGCTGGACTTGGTAAAGGCTTTTGATAGAGTCAACTGGTCTTACATTCGTCTCATCCTTATCCAAATTGGGGTTCCACTTCTGGGGGTTAACTGGATTATGGCATGTCTCACATCAGCAAATTTTGTTGTCCTTGTCAATGGCTCTCCCTCGAAGTTCTTTCAATCCTCTCATGGTGTCAGACAAGGCTGTCCCCTCTCTCCCCTACTCTTCATTCTTGTCATTGAAGGGCTCAGTCTCTTGATTGCAGATGCCAAGGAACATGGTCTCATCAAAGGTATTAAGATTTCAACTTCTCTTGCCCTTACGCACCTCCTCTTTGTTGATGATGTTATACTATTGGGCACTGGTACTTTAGCTGAGTGGATGGCTTTCGAAGTCATCTTGAGTACTTTTTGCAAGGCATCGGGGATGTGCATTAGCTTGGAAAAATCGTGCTTTCTCTTCAACAACCTAGATGTAAGTGTTAGTACTGACATTGCTCGACTTATGCCCTATAAAATGGATCCTACTGCATCAGGTTTCAAGTATCTCGGCTATCAACTCAAACCTATGGGGTATAAAACCAATGATTGGCATTGGCTCATTCAAAAATTTGAAACAAGAATTCTTCATTGGTCGCACAAGTTACTCTCTCTCGGAGGCCGTCTGATCCTTGTACAAGTGGTTCTATCTAGCATTCCTGTCTACTGGTTGGGACTAGCCCCCATTCCTATTTCTGTCATCAACAAACTCAAGAGTATTACTTTTGCTTTTTTATGGGGCTCTTCAGGTAATAAGCATAGATACCATCTATCTAATTGGTAGCAACTCTCTTGGCCAAAAAAGAATGGGGCATGGGGTATCAATAATTTGCACTGGTTCAGTATTGCTTTAAGACTTAAAAACTTTTGGATGGTCCTCTAGAATGATGGTTTATGGCATCAGGTACTAATCAACAAATATTTGAAGAATATCTCTGTTGTTGAATGGATTCAAGGTAAGAATTTCATTTCCCATGGAGGTTCTATTATTTGGAGGGGTTTCTTACAAACCCTACCTTGGTTGGGTCATGGACTTGCTTGGCAAGTGGGCAATGGAAACAACATCCTATTGGGCATTGACCCTATCGTGGGTGCCTCCAATTCATTGTCACTGCCTACGGGACTTCTTGCTTACCTTGCATATCTGGAAATCACCACCCTTGCCAATGCTCGCAACATCCTCCTGGGGCTTCACAACTACTGGTATACTACCAAGGATCTCTACATCGGTGGAGAATGGAAAATAGCTTGGGAATATTTCACCCACTGTCTAGATCAGGGTGGAATCTGTCTGTATGCACAATCAGACTTTCTTGTTTGGGCACATAATCTGTAGAATGGCACCGTTACTACAAACTTGGTTTATGATTCCATTGTCCAATCTTCGAGTCCCCCTATTGGTAGCAGCCTTATTGATCTCATTTGGAATGGCACTCTTCCTAAAAAGATCAATTGTTTTGCTTGGCTGGCTTTATCAAACAAACTGCTCACATGGGATAATCTTCAGAAGAGGGGCTGGATTGGGCCCTCTATATGTTCCCTCTATTGTGCAAATGTTGACAGCGCACAACATTTATTTGTTCACTGCTCGTTCTGGAAGAACTTGCTCTCTTACTTGAGTGATCATCATCACATTGCACCTTACACTTAGACTGATGATCTCGTGGTGTTTTTGGAGAACTAGATTGCTCAATTTTCAAAGCACTCCATCTGCTGTTACCTTCCCTTCCACACTATGTGGGTATAATGGAAAGCAAGGAATTACTGTTTATTTGCTCAGTATGATTCAGCAGGTGGTATACTTCTCTCAGATGTATGGCCCTATAGCAGAAAAAGGAAAAAAACCAAGAGTTCTGGGACCTGGACCAAAACTTGATTATCCTGTTGGTTATTTTGATGGTGCATCAGCAAAAAATTGTGGAGGCATTGGCTTCAGTCTGCACCTGAATGAGTCACATACCTTCGAGTTCGCTGTGGGGATTGGTCTGTGCACCAATACAAAAGCAGAACTGGTTGGGATTTGGGCCCTTTTGCTTAATACCCAAATGATGGGGATTCCCTCACTCCAGGTATATGGTGACTCCTCAGTCATCATCAATTGGGCAAAGGGTAAGTCTACCCTTTCTCCACCTGAGCTCCATTGCTGATGTAGGGAGACTATAAAGCTTTGCACACACTTTCTAGCACTGTCTTTCAACCATATCTACCGTGAACACAATCAACAAGCTGACCGTCTCTCTAAAGTTGCTCTTACTTTGGCTCCGGGAATTGGCACATACTCTGAATTTTTTTATGGTCTTATGACCTCACATGACAATATTAAACTCTTTTGAGTTGGTGCAGGAGCTTGCTTCCCTTTACTCTTTTTGCACCCTTTTATATAGGTATGGAGCTGGCTCCTTTAGTTAGCTGATCATTGCTCATTTTGTACACGGTAGATATGGGATGGCCTAACAGAACTGACTGATGAGTATTATTTGTCATATTAGATTAGCACTGGACCCTCCCCCACAACACTTGTTGAGTTGTGTCTCCTCGGGATGTTTGGCGGTATGCCACATTATTGTACTCCTCTTTGATTGTAGCCCACTTCATGGGCGGGCTTAGCAGATGCCCTTTGATTCAAATGAATATCAAGGACATGCTTTTTTCTTTCTGAAAAAAAAACCCACATGTATCACTAAGGTTAAATCTACATCAC
>LPNX010396166.1:530269-550317 GCA_001517045.1 Pseudotsuga menziesii
ATATGACCTGGGAAATTGGCAGGCGAGAAACATATTTGCACTCAATCATATTTTTTTGAAGGCAGGGGCTTTGAGGCCCCAGTGGCTCTCCTTGCAGGATCTCAATCTCTATGGGTAGATGGCTTTGGGATGGGGTGCTTTTGTTAATGGTCTGACCTTTGCAGGTATTTCTCTGTCAGATACTAGTGATCAACTAGTCTAGGAATTTAATAAGAAGTCTAGTTGTGTTACAACGAAATTGGCCTATTGTTATCTTGTTAAGACTCATTTGGATCCTGGGCATTCTTGGTGGACTTCAAGATTATGGACTGGCAAGACGCCCCTTAAAATTAAGTGTTTCGGATGGTTGTCTCCATCATAAGATATTGACCTGGGATGCTCTTCAGAAACGGGGAATGCAGGGTCCGGGCAGATGTTGTTTATGTTTCAATGCCTTTGAAACGATGGATCATTTGTTTGGTGAGTGTGTTTTCTTTCAGGATGTCTGGCAGCACTTGAACTTGACAATAAGCTGGGACAAGCTGTGTTTGGAAGAAAACCTCACATTTTGGATAAAGACCACTTCGTCCTCCTTTGACTATACTATGGCCATTTTTTAGGTGGTGTGGAGAGCCCGAAATTTTGTCCTGTTCCAGCATGGCAGTGTTGATCCAGTGATGACAAGTCTGAAGGCCTTAGCTTGTCTGCATACTTCTGGTTCTTTTCAAACTAGGGGAAGAACTCAAAGGATCAAATTTCCTATCATAGCTCACCAAAATATTATTGGCTTTTTTTTATGGTGCGGAGCAGGGTGGTATTTGTGGTGCTGGGATGGTGATAGAGATTCAACTTGATTTTGTTTACAGGTTACATATGGGGATTGGTAGAGGAACAAATACGAAGGATGCACTATTAGCCCTTTGGGGCTTGCTATGGTTTTCTTATGAGAAAGATATTCATTCACTTACTATTTCAGGTGATTTGAAAGTTATTGTTGATTAGGCAAATAATGCTCATCTCTTGCATACCATTGAGTTGTTTCACTGGATTCGATGGGTCAAGGATCTCATTGGCCTTTTTCAGTAGATCTCCTTCAACAATATTTATCGGGAGTTCAATACGAAGGCTGGTCGAATTTCCAAACAGGCGATTGGAGCAAGGAGTGGACATATAGATTTGGAACTTTTTCATGGGGATTTAAGATTAGAATCGGGTCTCTTCAGCTTTCTGTAGCTTTATTTATGTGTAAGAATGTTATCTTTTTGTATGGTTGCTTGATGATCTTGAGTTGGACGACCTTAAGCTGGTCTTTTCTGTATTTTAGTAGAGCTGGACGGAGATTGTATACGATCTATGTATGGACTTTGGATCCACAAATATTGGGTGCCTTAATGGACTGATATGTTTTATCTTGGGGAGGTTGTTTTGGACTTGTATCTATGACAATATGACCATAGTACAAATTTCTTCATCCTTTTGAGGGATGACATGTATGTATGCTACAGGTTTATAGTATAGTAAATATGTAAGTGGAATACAAGACAAATGATCTTTGGGTGCATAGTTTTTACTACTTTTGTAGGATGGTAGTTATGATTGTTTTTTAACAATGTATGATGCAATAAATTTGTGAAGCACATTACAATTGTAGCAATGGAATGCACTATGAAGAATGAGTTTTTCATTCTAATCTAAATAAAAAGTAAAGTTTTTTAGAGGGAAAAAATTCTAATCATTATATTTTCTTAAAAATCATAAAATTAAGAAAATGTTTATTGATCTAGGATATGTACATTTATGTATAAATTAAGTAAACAAATTCAAAAATATTATTACATTATTTTTTCAAATTTTAATTATAAAATATTTGGAATAAAGATTTAAATTCAATATTTTTTGAAAAAAAAACATTAGAAACCTATTATAAGTTATAATTTATACATGTGAACAATAAAAAAATTTATTGGAATTGTAAATATAGGTTGTTGAGATTGTATATTTTAAATGTAATAAAGGTAATTGAAGGAAATAAATCTCCTTCCTCTTTCTTCCCCGCTTCTCGAGGCATTAGACAGGGCTGTCCCTTATCCCCGTTACTCTTTATATTGGTAATTGAAGGACTTAGCCTCCTGATCGCAGATGCCAAGCGGAATGGGTTTATCAAAGGTATAAAGATCTCGGCTAATCTATCTCTCACACGCCTACTCTTTGTAGATGATGTGATCCTCTTCGGGATGGGCACTTTTGAGGACTGGATAGCTTTTAAGGTATTACTTGAAACTTTCTGTGAAGCCTCCGGCATGAAGATCAATATGGATATGTCTGTTTTCCTACATTATGATTTGGATGAAGCTCTGTTGAGTAGAATATCTGGCATCATGCCCTACAGATTTGCACATCTCAATCTTGGTTTCACTTACCTTGGTTTTAACTTGAAGCCATCGGGCTATCTTGTCAAAGATTGGCATTGGCTCATCACAAAATTTGAGAATTGTATTAACCAGTGGTCAAACAGGCTCTTGTCTTTGGGTGGTCATTTGGTCCTGGTCCGTTCTATTCTTACTAGCCTGCCGATCTATTGGTGTGCACTCTTCCCAATCCCCTCTTCCATTTTGGATAAGCTCAGAAAACTTATCTTTTCTTTCCTTTGGGGGTCTTCGGCCAAGAAAAAAAAGTTCCACCTGATAGATCGGCACTTGTTGGCTCGCCCCATCTCCCAGGGGGGCTGGGGAATAAAACGTCTCCCACTTTTCTGTTTATCACTAAGGATAAAGAATTTCTGGTTTGCCTTGAACAATCCTGGCATTTGGAATCAGCTCCTAAAGGCAAAATATATGAAGAATTTGACTATGCAATCTTGGTGTAGACTTAAAAATTTCAGACATTGGAATGCTTCACTTATTTGGAAAGGCTTTATAAAAACCTTGCACTGGATTGGGAAAAGTTTAATATGGCAAGTTGGAAATGGTTCGGAGGTCCGAGTTGGTGCGGACTCAATTGTTGGATTAGGCTGTTCATATATCTTGTCGGCTGAACTGAGATCATACCTAGAAGACTATGGGATTTGCACTCTCGATCAGGCAAAAAATCACGCTACTGGTCATTGGTTTTTTGCTGAGGAGCTTGAATTATATGAAGACTGGAGTACTCAATGGAGATTATATATCGGAGGCTTGGAATTCAATAGAATCAGGTTAATAGAGGAGGCTGATACGCTCCTGTGGTCCTTTGGCAACTATGTGGGTCCTATCAGTGCTGCTCTAGGCTATGACTGTTTTTTACTTATCAACAATTTTGAGGAACAAAACCAGATTTTGTTCTTGCTGTGGTCCTTAAAGTTACCGCTGAAGATAATATGTTTTACCTGGCTGTTGGTAAGGGACAGAATCCTCACTTGGGATCATTTGCAATCCCGTGGATACAATGGCCCCAGTAGATGTGTATTTTGTGAAAGAGACATAGAGGGCTATGGACATCTGTTCTTATTGTGTCCATTCTCGGCGAAAATCTCCTATCACTTCTCGTCAAGTATGGGTTTCTCCTTCACCCCCCACAACTCTGTGCAGACTTTTTTAGTTCATTGGTTCAACTCCACTGCCATATTTGCGTCATTTCTTTACACCCCTGTTGTTGTCTTCTGGTTCTTGTGGCTCCTTCGTAACAATTGTATTTTTGAAAATGGAAAACCTTATGCCTCCCTGCTCATTTCTAGGATCGAGAGTTTTCTTGCCCTTTACCCTGTGCCTCAATTAACAAAAAAGAGCCGGCAGATTGGTCCTAAGCCTTCGCATTCCTTTCCTGTTGGATACTTCGATGGTGCAGCACAATTGAATATGGGAGGAGCTGGGTTTGTGATCTATATCAGTGAAACCCATTATTACTGTTTTTCTGTGGGCTGTGGGATTAGCACCAATACCCGAGCTGAGCTGTTGGCTCTTTGGTCTGTCCTCAGAGTTAGCTATTTGATGGGTTTGCCCATTCAGATGATCTTTGGTGATTCAATGGTGGTTATCTCTTGGGTTAAAAGACTTTCAGCCCTTCAAATACCCACACTAAAACATTGGTGCGATGAGATATTTTCTATGTTGCAACATGCCCCACCGGTGACCTTTAATCATATTTTCCGGGAGCACAATATGCTAGCTGATGATCTATCAAAAAAGGCTCTTAATCTGGAAGTGGGCACTGGACATTTCTCGGAAACTTTGGATGGGAAAGTCATTGAAGATGGCCACTTTTCTCCTTTTTGATGGCTGTTAATTTTCTTTTTACAGCATCCGGTTAATATGATAAGTTTTTACTTTTAATTGCCTGATTTGGGGGACATTCAGCTAGTTGTTCTGCTTCCTTGGAAAGTATGTTTGCAGGGCACATCACATTTGCAAAATATCTGACCTGAGCATTCAGGGATGATGAGAAAAGTCTGCTTTGTTCAGACTTTGTTTTTATATTACTATAATGGCTGGCTGTCCTGCTGTCCTGCTGTTCTATATTGTCATTCTCATGTATATTGTTTAATATGTCTTTTTTATTCAAATGAATATCAAAAGCTGGTATTTTTTCCTCTGAAAAAAAAGAAAGAAATAAATCTATTTTTGCATTTAAAATTAGAACTTAAATAATAACAAAATGTTTCATAAAAAATTCTAATGAGTAAGAAGTAATAAAAAATTATTTATAAAAAAATATAATAAAAAATTGTTTCATCAAAAGTTAAAGTGAAAAAGAAATTATCCTACCATTAGTAAAATTAAACCTTTAATTAAAAATAACTTAATTAAAACCATATTTTCATATTTAAAAAAACTAAATTAAAACCAACATTTTGGAATTTTGTTTTAATAGAACTTCATTCTAACCATAAGTTGAAAGCTATGTTCTATTGATCCATGTTTATAAGCCAAATACAAGCCACAAGCTTTATGAAAAAGACAAAAGAATTTACTATGCCAACACTGACTTTCCCGGAGTCGCTAACATTCGAACTCGTGACCTTCCCGTCCTAACGAATCAACCCCAATAATTGGACCCTAACGATCGCAACCGGCTAGTGCATTGGCAGGCCCACCGGAAGTAGCCGGTGGCGCTCAGCGCGCTTGGCCTGAGATTCTGGCACAAAAATATAATAATGTTCCGAGCATTCATACAGAGGAAACGCAGAAAGTAGATCTGGTCATGACGTCACAGCCACAGAATTTTATTTTTTCTGCGGTGTAAACATTTAAATGGACTATGTGGTGGTACCCTGATTCTCCCCTCCACTCAATTCAATATTTGTGGGAGGAAGCTGGTTATTGCTTTATCAGAGTCCCGATTACTGTTTTAGGAGGTAAATTAGTTTGCAAGCAATAGATTACTAGCTCGGTATCTGGGAGTGTTCAGTATCTGAATAAGTGTTTTGTTGCAGAAATTGGGCTGTTTTTAATCCCTACAGAGTTATTTGTGAGAGAATTCTGATTTTGGTTGCAGTTTTCTGCATGCCCACATTAGATTTTATCATTGAATCCAATGTGGGCAGTTGCAGAAATTTTATGTAAATCACTGCACAGTTTAGCAGATTCATTGAGATAGCCCGGGAGGGTGTTTGTGGGGGCGGACGTCTGCAAGGTGGAGAGCTTGCATTTCTACCTGGTCCTCACTTTGGTTTCAGATCGGCGAAATTGAGAGTAATTCACTGAACTTTGTGTGTGTTTTTGCTTGTGGGTACATCTGTATATATAAAAAAGATGCTGCTTGGGAAGCGTGCGAGGCCTTCAATGAGAAGAACTACAAGCATGTCATCGCTTGGTTCGGATTCTTGCCTTGAGCTGAATCCCAAAGAGAAGCAGAGACCATCTCAGGATTGCCCTTCAATTAAGGGCATAGCCCTAGGAGAGACTGCGCAAGGGCAAGCTGTGGCCTTGGGTATACCAATCAAAAAGGGTATTTGGTGGCCATTGAATGGATTTGGTTTTCCTAAGCCTAATAGAAGAAAGAATCCAGAGCCTGCTCACTTCCTGCATGCTTGTTTTCTCTGCAAACGTCGGCTGGTCCATGGCAGGGACATCTACATGTACAGGTAGGACTCTAAAACCCTTGCCCGTTAGAATATATTGCAGCTAGGGATTATGAATGGCTTGAATTTTATTTTGTTGGTTTTACAGTTGCAGCTAGGGATTATGAATGGCTTGCATTTTATTTTGTTGGTTTTACAGTTTGAATAATTTTTATTTTTTATTTTGTTTTGTTAGGGGTGACAGTGCATTCTGTAGCATTGAATGCCGGCACCAACAAATTCTTTTAGATGAACGCAAAGAGAAACGCTCTGTGGTCGCCAGGAAGAAAGAATCAGTGCCCTCAAATCAGCATCAGAACAGTAGTAATCAGGGTTCCCATTCTGAGACTGCTGCAGCAGCCTAGTGCAGATGGTGTTTATAGGATGCGAAGTAGTCCTTTATTTGTTCTCTATTGTTGTTTATTTGATAAGAATGGGTTCAGTGATTTAAACCCTGTAGCAAGGATAAGAATCAAGATCATGCAATCTTTATATGATGCTGTTTATCAGGCTCATCTGTTGCTGATTGAATATATAAAGGCAATTAACCTGTTCTTTCAGAATTGATTGTTATGGCTTTTGGCATCTTTACATATTCGATCTGAGCTGTTATGGCTATGTTTCTAGTCTCCTTATCAAACGTCCTTGCTCTGTACACAGAGGCAGTTTTAGCTAACTGTGAAGTGTAAAGAAAGACAGGATCCTCGAATAGAAATGGTATACAATTTATCATGATTATGATCTAATTTATCATTTGTCTACAGATTCTAGTTGATGATTAGGAATTGATCTTAACCTTCTCTGTACTTTCATATTCTATCGGCAACCCTCCATTTTTATTTGTTTGATTCATGTCTATGAATGGGGATTATGATTTTCTAATGGCTTTGTTGGGTTTTTGGATACATTGGGCTGTTGTTGCATAGCTTCTTCTGTTAACTAGTACATCATTGTTTGCCACATTATTGAGCTTTAATGGTGGCTTATATAGAGTCTTAGCATGATTAAATCTGTTATGTGTAGATTCACAATCACTTCTTCCAAGTGACTGGTATTTGATCCCTCCCCCACAAAAAAATTTAGGTGGCCAAGCTAGGGATTTTAGATGTAACTACATGCTAAATTAGAGAGTGGTCGGTAAGTCAGCACCAGCTGCTTTAGGCAAGATAAGTAACGTTGAACTAATATCAAAATATAGAGGTAGCAGAGTTTAGGGTTTAGATGCAACTACATGCTTGTTAGATACTAGTTGGGAAGCCCGCACCAGCTGCTTGAGGTAAGATAGCCTAATGTCGAACTAATATCAAAATATAGAGGATGCAGAGTTCACCCACAGGACACAGCTTATGTCCTATGGCTTGAAATCTGCCCCACGCTCTTGAATGGATTTGGGGTTTGGTAAACACTGCGTTGCATCATTTTTAAAATCTACATAGTAAGCCGAAATTAAACCCTAAACTCTCAGAATGTGCTGGAGTATCTGCTCCCTTCCAGTTGAGATGATTCAATTGAATTATTGGTGGGTAAACCATCTTTTCATTACAGGAATATCTTTCACCAACTCTGGCTTTTCTCTTGAGGGAGCTGAAGGGGACATGGTGGTCCAAAAGTTTAGGTTTCGGTTGAGAGGCAAGCCATTTATAACCGGGTCCCAGTTTTGTTACAGCTCTTTCTTTGCACAGTGACTATAACATTGTCTATATTATATGAATTGTACTTCACTCATTTCACCGGGACTACAATAATGGGCTGTGTTATATGAATTGTACTCCACTCATTACATTTCAATGATGTCATAGTTTTCCAAATTGTCCAAACGCATATACTTCTGAGTCCTAAGCATTCATGTTATTTTGTTTATGGTGTTGTATAGCGAGTACAAACTAGCCAGGTTTTATGTGAAGAATCTATATTATAAAGGAAAATGCTTTAGAAAAGATATCTAGGATTCTCTTCAAAAGAAAGGCCCCTCTCAAAACTTACAAAGCTGAGATATGACAGGTAGACCCTACTGCAGTGGGAGGTATCTAGCATAAAGTAGAGTTACAGTGTGGATGAAGCCTTTTCTTGCCCTGGCCCTCTAGGAAGGCCCACCAACAGTTTCCCCTCTCCCTGCCTAGGCCAAACTGAGTTAATTTCATATTAGCATAAAGTAGAGTTGCAGTGAGGATGAAGCCTTTTTTCCGCCCTGGCCCTCTAGGAAGGCCCACCAACAGTTTCCGCTTTCCCCGCCTAGGCAAAACTGAGTTAATTTCATATAGCATAAAGTAGAGTTGCAGTGAGGATGAAGCCTTTTCTTGCCCTGGCCCTCTAGGAAGGCCCACCAACAGTTTCCCCTCTCCCTGCCTAGGCCAAACTGAGTTAATTTCATATTGTGCAAGTAAATTCTAATTTATGGTGTCCTAGTTCTCTTAGTGCCGATGTTGATCATGTTTTCAGTTTAAGCAGAAATTGGGGTAAGTCTAGGATTTAGCTCCTTTCTCATGTTGATCATGTTTTCAGTTTAAGCAGAAATTGGGGGTAAGTCTAGGATTTAGCTCCTTTTTCATGTGAAGCAGGGCTAATTTAAAAATTTAAAACTATAAAAAGCTGGAGTGATTGGTCAACTCGGAATAACTGAGCACCAAGACTTGCAAGTGAACTGAGTCACAGCCAAACCTGGTTTTCAGCCTAATTTGGACCAAATTTTGACTGGTCAGCCGATTGACGAGTCAAACAGGCTGATCATATCTCTTATTTGTGAGACGGAAAGTGAATCCTATATAGTGCAGTCACTAGTTGTTTTCCAATGCAATGTGCTCTATCAACTGATGGTAGGATGGCATGAATTTCTGCAGATATAATCTTGGTATTTAGTTTCCGCGAATGGTTTATTTGTGATTGATGCCACCTATTGGATTAGGCCTGTAACTTGGTTTCCCTGGTTTGTTTGTGATTGATGGCACTATTGGATTAGGCCTGTTACTTGGTTTCCCTCGTTTACTATTCTGAGTGCAGTTTCACCGTCCAAAAAGACAATGCCTAAGAACGACAATAAGACCTTACCTGTCATGTTGTGAAATAAATAATCCAAAGAAAACCCAGAAAAGATTTTGTCCATTTGGTTTATTGTATGACATGCAAATCAAATCATAACCTTCTCTCGCTACATGTTCGAGTTGTAAGGCGATATGTGGACAGTGGGGTTCTTTAAAAGCGTGGATTCCTCACCGCCATGTTAAAGTATAAATAGATTGAAATCTTATTCTTTTTCTTTCTTTTTTCTGGGGCAGGGTTTGGGTTCAATGAGCGGTATGGGTATGGGTATGGGTATGGGTATGGGTATGGGTATGGTTAGTAAAGTGGTCAACAATTTTTTTTGTTTTGTTTTGTTAAGATAGTTGATTGTTAAACAAAATCTAAAATATATAATTTTATATCCATTATTCATGCTAGATTGCTAGAATTAATATAAACACAAAAAAAATACTATTTAATCAACAAAAACAAAAACAAATTGTTACTACCTTTTAACTAAAACTTATTTAAATCTTAATCAAAATCTTAATCAGATTCATTTAAACATAACAAGATAAATTGTTAAAATTAATATAAGCATAAAACAAATACTATTTGATAAATAAATAAAAACTAATATAAAAAAACAAAAGCAAATTATTACCAGTCAAACAAATCCAAAATCTAAGATAATATCTAAATACCTATTTAATGAAACTGGACAAACAAAACTACAATGAAACTGTAGGCCATTGCTGACAAGAACATGTGATCATATATGTACAAAATTTTTGGCTGGCCCATCAAGAGATCCATTCTTTGCAGGTGGTTGATATGTAGAAATAGGTTGCTATCAATCATTTCCAAAGGTCCATTCTCTATATTAGTTGGCACTGGGCAGCCGTCCACTCCTGTTCAGTACACCTTGGACCACCATGACATCATGTAATATTCATTTGCTTCTGAGATACATTGCAGCCAAGAAATACTGTCCAATCTCATTCTTTTTAATGGGAGTCGGATGATAACAAACAAAATAACATATCATTCTTTGGAAGTATATTGTTTTCAGAGTTACCAGTAGTTTTGGACATTACATGTGTGTTTTTTAAGGATGTTTTGGGAAAATTATTGAAGAGTTTTGTTATTGTATGAATTTTTCATCATACTCTGCCTATAAAACAAAAGTATTAAATACCTAACCTTTATTCATAGTCTCTGTGAAATAATTTATCCAAGAAATCATTCGAAATAATTAGATGAAAGTGAAACAAAGGAACAGCCAGGAAAATTTTTGTAGATTATATAACCAAGAGTACAAATAAGAACCCTTTAGTGCCTGTTAGCTTTGGTAAAACCATGCAATTGAATTTTCTACATGATCTTTTGGGTTTTCATTACCGAGCGATAAAAAACAGCAGTAAAATACAGAGCAGGGGAACCTTGGCTGGTAACCAGTTACGAGGGTTTACGAAAACGTAAGCACACAACATGGCTTTCTGCAAAAATCTACATTATTTCCACATTTGCTGAAGGTGAAAACTCAGGGTAAGATATTGGCTCCGTACCGGTGAGGCAAGGTTTGGAACTCTCACAGGAGGCATGGTAAACCAGGGCATGGAAGAACAATTTGCTTACCTGAAATCCCAATTGACCCTCAAAACCCTAAAACCTTACAAGAAGTTTTACTTATAAGATTAATGAAATTCATATGGGAATTCTAATTTACTCAACATCCTCAAAAACCCTAAAAGAAGTTTTACTTATGAGATTAATGAAATTTATATGGGAATCCCAATTGACTCAACATCGTCAAAAACCCTAAAAGAAGTTTCATTTATGAGATTAATGAAATTGTTATGGGAATCCCAATTGACTCCCACCATTAACACTCTAAACAGAAATTTTTATTTGTGAGATTAATGAAATTCTCACCTTAGAATTTATTTTAAAATATAAAATATAATTATAAGATTAAAATCATTTAAAACGATTAATTTTTTCAATAAAATTCTAAGCAGAAAATTAGGTAGAAATTTTGATACTCAACATAATTTTACAGGTCAGTTCCAAAGGCACATTTCCTCTATGTCCCAAAGATTTAGAGAGTTTCTAAAGGCATATTTCCTCTATGTCCCAAAGATTTAGAGAGTTTCTAAAGTTATGATGTAGAACTTTTAAAATTCTTAAAAAAACTTGGAATTATGTACCTTGTGGGCTTTTTTGCTTTGATGGGATTTTCCAAGTCATTTTGGATATTAAGTTTGTAATAATGTTTGCTTTTCAAAGAAAAATCTAAATCTTAGATAATGTTTTATGTTGCATAAGCTTTTCAGATGGAAAGATCCACGGGAAACCCAACAATACTTCCCTTCCCCACATTCGTGGATGGTAGAGGTGGTAAACCGCCGGCCATCCTAGTAGAAGGCCTAACCCCAGAGGACTCAAGGCTCAAACTCGTGACCTCCCCCCGAACCGAGAGAGTGTGTGCACGTCTTACCAATTGAGCTAACCCTTGGGGCTATGTTGCATAAGCTTGAACAAAGGAGTTAAACATGTTTACAAGTTTGAATATGGTGTTCTTTAAATGAAATTTAACAAAAGTTTTTCAAAAGCTTTAATTATGAGATGAATGAAATTGTTTAATAGGGAATTTATTTCAAACAATGAAAAAGTTTTGTTTTTAAAAGGAAAATCTAAATCTCAAATAATGTTTCCTTTTGCTTAAGTTTGAATAAAGAAGTTAAACATGTTTTTAAAATTAAATATGACCTTGTCTTAAACAACCAAAGCTAACCAAGTTTTTTCAAAAACTTTAGTTATGAGATTAATGAAATTGTTATAGTAAAATTTATTTAAAGAATCCAATAGGCTTTGTTTTTTTAAAGGAAATCTATTTTCCTGTTGCATGATTAAAGTTAAATATGTTTTCAAAATTAAATAGGAAGAAGGTTAATGATAAATTAGAATGGAACTTCTTAATGACTAAGTTGAAGATAAGGGTGCAAAGTGGGATATCCTTTGGTTTGTTAGGGTTTTGAGAAAACCACAGCTGCAATTTTGATTAATGTGGAATCAACTTAATTTTTTTACGGTTTGAAGGGTTGTTTGACCATAATGTTTCTTCTTTTTTTTTTATGTTGGGAGACAAATTTTTATTGATGAAATGATATTGTTCTATGGTAATTCACATATGTTTTCTTTCTATAATTCTTTTGAGGAGTACAAAATTATATAGGTGTAAAGTTGCAACATTATTTGAGAACAAAACTTGTATTTCACAATTTCAATAAAAAATCTTTTGGAATCTGTTTCAAGCCTTTCCAAGCATTTTTTTGGTCCAAATCAATGAAAAATTCATTTTAAACTTATTTAATGCCTGTAAAACTTATATAGTGCTTTCCAAAAGGGTATTACATTAATGAAATAAAGTTAATGTGGAAAGGTTCCAGTCTCAACCACTTCATATTTATTGTATCAACTTCGGCACCATGTGGAAGCCATGTCAATGTTGCACATGTGGAGTTAGTACAACTGGATTTCCAAGAAGTTAACTAAAACAATAAAGAGAAGCAAGATCGCAACTTATAGCCATTAAGCAAGATCGCAACTTATAGCCACTAAGCAGATGAGTTGTACTCTAGTCACAATGAGAGAAAAGGATTGAATTCCTAATATATAGTTTCAGTTCTATTGTAAAGTAGTTTCCAAGAGGAGTTACATAGGATACAAAACATCATAGAGAAAGAATGAAATCATATACCATTTAATTGTCGACTATATTATTAGTCGAATCCATAGCAAGAACATCTTTCTCTATGTTTGCACTATAAATCTTGGAGAAAAAACAAGATATAGTCCTTTATTTTTGTTGTAGTTTTTCCCGTATGATTTTTCTAGGGAAAAGTTTTTGCTCATGATGTTATATAGTATGTCTTTGTTACAGAAGTTTTCATAGTAGTTTAAAGAATATGGTTGGAATACGTGTATGTCATTAAATATAAGTAAACTCATTGCATTCTTGAGCATAATGTGATTGATTTTCTAGTGGGAAGTAAAATATTTGCATATATATGGTTTGATGCACTAGACTTTGGAATATACACTGTAGTGTACATATTATAAGGTATTAAAGCATGTTTCTTTGGGATTTTGTTGGTAAAAAGGTAGTGTATCCTTACCTAGTGTAGGAAGTATGAACCCAAGGGACCATTCTTAGTTTAGGTTGCTCCAAACTTGTTTTTCATTGTCCATTTTCATTCAATTGTGTGTGCATCAATGTGTGAGGTGCAGTTAGCTTGGAGGAAGTACATTTCAAGGGAAAGAGTCTCAATCAAGGGTATTTTTTCTCGTAGACCATTTTCCTCTACTTTTGACACATGGATAAATACAATGCATTTACTTGGAGATTCCAAGGCCAAGAGGGTGCACACATTACACGATAATACATGGAGCGGGTAAGTTGGCGCGCGCGCACACACACACACACACACATTGTGTGTGTGTGTGTATGTGTGTGTGTGTGGTGTGCATACTCACCTCAACACACATGTGACATCTTACTTGGGTTGTTTCTTGGAGAAGTGCGCTAGGCATGAATGGTTATGTAACCCCTTGGACTTGGAGAGAAAATCTCTTAGACTTGGAGAGTGTGCCATCTAAGTGGGATACTTAGGGTTTTGTGCTTGGAGTCACTTAGGGACTTTGTATACGTGGAATTGTGCCTCTCTAACCTTGGGTGCACGATTGAAGAAAAGCATCGTACCTAGGGAAAGAGATGGTATTTGCTTGAAGGAATATTCCCTTGGAGATTTTGATGAGTTGTTAAGAGTGGCACATGGCTTGTAGGGTAATCCACTTATGAACCCAAACTCAAGCTTCCTTGTGTTGGACACAATGGTCACACTGAGAGGGGGGATGAATTAGTGTGTGAGAAATTTAATCCTTTTTAAACTTCTATTAATCAATCAAAGTTTATTAAGCATTATGTTATCAATTACATCATCGTATTCATTATCCAAATCAACTATGAGTCATAAGCACAGTAATCACATAAAAAAGACGCATAAGAATATATGTAAGTTCAGCTTTATTTATTTGCAATGGAAGACTTCAATATTCGCTATTACAAACATCACCAATTGATAAGAAGAGCACCAAATCTTATGACAATACCCAACCTAATTTTCTTAGCTCCAACTAAGAAGGGTTGAGGTATCCAAATTTCAAGTGAAAGACTCATCTTGTATCAATATCATCAAGCTATGTTCGTGTACCTCTGCACGTCAACATCTTAGTCCACAATCCAACTCAATCAATTGTTGCTAATCAACAACCAATTCTGCTTCTCAACACTCATGCCAATTCATCGAAGGTTTACCCAATACATCGAATTCATCAAAGGTCTACTCAATAAACGACTGCTCATCTGCTCAACACAACCAATTCATCAAATTCATTAAAGGTCTACTTAATACACTGTTGTATCCATCAACTTGTCATGTCTTCTTCACTTTGTCACTGGTCATGTCTTGACTAAGCTGAGCATGTCAAGTCATCAAGGAATACAGTCACATACATGTCATCAACCAATCACAATCAAGTCTGTTAATCAATCACTGAATGTCACATATGTAGATCCAAGATGTCATTGTCATGTCAGATCATGTCTCTGTTGTCACTTATCAACATTTTTCATCAAATACGTGTCGATCATCTTCTCCCACAGCAACTGGTATGCTTAGAATTTTTTCTCGGTGTAACCCACAGATCGACATAATTTACAATATAAACTGGCATGTGCACTTACTATATTCTGTAGATACAAACATTCTAGTTGTAGCGTCCCCGACCCTTCGACCAAGGAAGAGGATGCTACTAACACCAATCATACGGGCAAACAGCCCCATGAACATGAACAAACATTAATGCTGAAATAAAAGCTTAAACATAATACAAACCAAGACGCATAATGCATCATACAAAGATGCATAGTTACTCAACATTCAATGGAAGCAAACATAAACATTTCAACATTCAACATGTTCATCATAATTCATGAAATAGTAGATATAATTGCAGAGATGAAATAGTCAGGAGTACTTATCTTTTGATGAAGAACTCGCCCCGCAACCAGCTACGTCGCTGCAACGTTCCACCCAACCATAGGCCAGCGTGCTCATCAATCTCTCAGCAACACTGCCACCCCCGAGCTGGGCATGATTCCTCAAGGAATAAGGGTCAAAGCAGGCTTACACATAGCCAAGGTTTGCCAATCAGCCAAACCCACACAGTAGGGGTTTACCAGGTCGTCAAGGAGCTAGGATAGGCTAAATTCCAAGCTAGTGGCCTCAACACCAGTTTTCTCATGCATACCCAGCCTCTAATCCCACTCATAACAGTCTGAAGACCAACCACTGCATACCGCAGCAAAACAACTCATTCACAGCTCTGTGAAGAAGGCAAAGACAACAGGGTGACAACCCCAAACAAAAGGTGAAACACAGCTCAGGTCCAACCACACTCCAAAGTTGTTCTTGGCCCGAGTGTGGCCAAAACAACTCCGCAACAATCCCCAAAAGACATCTGCTACCTCAGCAACCAAGAAGCAACCCAAAACCAGGGCGAATCGACAGCCCAAACCCACAATGAAACATATGGCAACCTTACACAGTCCCAAAACAGGGGAGCAGTTTGATTCTCCATCTTGGGCAAAAGGAGGACATAATGCAGACCACAATCTGATGAAGAAACAACGAGAACCTTACATAGTCTCAAAACAGACGAGAATCCAAACTCCCAGCGTGGACAGAGGAAAACTCAACTAACGAGATGTAGCAATCAACAACCAACCAACATCCACGAGCCCACAGCACACACAATTCCCCAATGTAATGGCTGGAGAACTTACACAGGCAGAAAAGGGGAAAAGAACAAACTCTCAGCCTGTGCACAAAGGAAAAGACACAGCCCAGGCAAAACATGGAAGAAAACACAGCGGTCTACAGCTCACGATCCACCGCGAAGGATGGAAAACAATACACAGCTCAATAATGCCAACGGAAAATTGGTTCTCTGCACGAATGGAAGGAATACCACCACAGACCAACAAACAACGTGAGAGAGGGGAAGCAACCAACAACCCAGCAAGAAATCGCACCCCCTTCTTACTCAGCTCTGCGTGAGGAAGATGAACCAACCTCCTCCTACGCGTCCCTTCGTGAGAGTCATTAGAGAGAATTTGAGGTCAAAAATGGGCCTCAAAAGGACCAAAATGTACTATAAAAATCAACCAATTACATTCTAGTATATGACATCATCCCCCATGGTTGAAGTGGCATTGCATCCGTTAAGAATGCTTATTTGTCACATTTTCTATGGTGGATGAAAACCCATAGTTAACCAAGGTAGTGGTACAAGTACTTTTAAGTCATAAAGTAAAATACTCACAATAAAAGTCATTTCACACTTTCTCATAAAATAATATTATTGTTATTTTCAAGTAAAGTACTCACAATTCACTTTCTCATAAAATAATATTATTTTTATTTTCAATTACTCATAATTCCTAAAAATGTCTTTTCACATTTTTTAATAAAATAATATATTGTCATTTTCATGTTTTGTAATTTTAAATTATATATTCACTCAATTTTATTTAATATTATAATGTCAAACTAATTTAATATAATCTTGGACTTTTAAAATAAATTAAATTCATGAATAATATTAATATGAAAGATGTATGTTATTTATGGATATATATATTGAATCATACACATTCATTTATATCATGTTTGAATGCATAAAACAACATGTTGATATGATTATAACTTTATTATAAAAAAAATGACAAAAAATTAAATATAATTTTTTAATAGTTAATTTTATTGAATAATATGCAAATTAGGTTGTTATAACTTGTTAAATATTAATTAATAATAATGTCATTATGATAATAATTATAATAAATATTATCATGTTATTTTTAATAATAAAAATAATTTAAAATTTTAATGATTAAAAAATTAATAAAATTATTTAAGCCATTTATATTTAATTTGAAAGTATAACATAATGTGTAAAACTAACGCATTTTTTTTAACAAATTAGTAACATTGATTTTTTACATATATATTTTGTATTTATAATTTTTTTAGTTGTAAGGAGTGGAAATAATTTTCTTAGATAAGTATTTATATTATAAAAATATTTTCAAAATGTATAAATATTTTTTTAATAATTTATTTTCTTCTATAAAAAAATATTAGAATAATTTATGCTTCAATTAATAAATTAAAAGAATTTATGCACCACCATTCACTTATTAAGTTAATATGATATATTACTTATTCACAATTTTTTTATTGCTAAAAATTAATATACATTAAAATCAACTAATAAATTAAAAGAATTTATAAACAAGTGTTGACTTATTCAGTTAATAGGATATATTATTTGCTTGTAACTTTTTTATTGCAAAAGAAAAAAAAGCATAACTCTTTTATTGCTAAAAACAATATACATTAAAATCTTATATACTAATATGACTTATTTTCATAATGTATAAATATTTTTTTAATAATTTATTTAAGGCTAAATTAAGTCTTATATTATTTTCTATAAGAGATTTAACTATAACATTCATTTACAATAAAATGAATAGATAAAAAAAAATTATGATTTTGATATTAATTTATTCTAATAATGTAATAAATATTATAATAATATTGTTAAAATTTTACATGTAAATAAATCTCAATTAAATCACATTAAAATTAAATTGATGATGAATGTATTAAATATAAAAAGTCAACATAAATTAAAAAAATAACTCCTAAAAACAATTTTTTAGTTTAATTTCATTTACAAATTCAAAACAAATAAATGCTAAAGGACAATAATTTTTTTTGGGAATTTACAATGAATCTTACCCACATCATTGTAGAGTTATTTTATTAATTTTATTTATAGTCAATTTAGAAAAGTAACTCAACCATGGTTATATATATTGTGCATAAAAAGTAGTGTAGGAGGTGAGTTGTCATATATATCTACCCCATAAAACCCCTAACTCATAATATTTTAATATTTCTTATATTTTTGTAGTACATCTCTTAGGAGGCCCATTTTTTACCTCAAATTCTCTCTAATGGAACCGACCAAGGAAAGAGTGGCGTCGTGGAGAGAATGGTGGTGGAGGTTGCTTGCCGATGTGAGGTCAACTCGTTGGTGGAGTGTACGCATGGGCAAGGACTGACAGTCCTGCCACACTCCACTCCCAGCCATAACTACCTCAACTACTCAACAAGACATTAAAGTGGTTGGATGAGACAAGGGAAGGTGGCAAATCAAACAAGGTGGTAACACATGGATTCCCCTCCCCCCCCATAGTCCAAGATTTGACATCCCCCCCCCCTTATCCTTTGGAATCATGCCCTTTTCATTTTTAACGTTGCATCGTCGTAGCTGGCTGTAGGTTTATTTTAATTGATGTGCGTATTTACATGACGCCAAACTATAATGTGCTGGATAGCATGATATACCATCGGCAACTATCCCCATTGCCGAAACATACACAACCAAATCGATGGTGGGGCTTTTGCCTTTAGCTCCTCACCACGATTAATTACATTATATACATCATGCAAACGAGGTCAAAACCGGGGTGTTACATTGGTGATCGATGACCTCTTGTATGGAAAATTCGACATCATGGAATTCCTTGTGAATTTATTGGGTTCAGCACTCCCGATGCAAGATAATTGAAGAAAGTTGGACATAAATCTTTATGATGGCCTTTAGTTTTGCATCTTGTACACTAGAATTCCTCCTGGATTTCTTTTCCTTCATTGATATCTTTTATTTGCAACATTATATTGGAACCACTTATACTATGAAATGAGAACATTATACTAAGAACGAGAACTCTAGGCATAAAAACAATGAATTTTGCAAAAAAAAACACCAAAAACAACCCCCCAATTGGAAAGTGGTGATACCAGTATACATGTTTTTTTTTTCGGGGTTAAAGATAGAGCCATGGCCTAAACATCTCATACTGTTGTTTACAAAAACTTTAAAATCAACCCCTAAATTGGAAAAGATTTTTTTCTCCAAAAGATAACTTACAACTTTTTTGAAACTTGCATATTAAACAAACAAAACTATTTCATAAACAATTTCACCACTCTAACATTATAAAATCAAAGAAATCATGATGCAATTCATAATGAAATCATATATTAGACCATACAAGAACAAATGATTCATATAAATATTCAAAATCTCCTTCAGAGTTTCAATTACAAACATCATACTAATAAAAAACATCTAAAATGTTTGATTTGAAATTATTCAAATTCATCCATGGATCCTAACACCCCATCAGAATCTACATTTTCTGCAGTTGAAGGACTAGACACAGATGTAGATGACCCATATTATTCTCTATTATCAATGGGTGCACCATCTGAGTCTACATCTATTCCCATCATTTCAGATGTCATATTCCTTCTAGATCTACGGCTTGGTATGGTAGATTCCCATCTTACAACTTCTTCTTTTGGCAGCAACTTCTTGATAATCTCTATAGTCTTGGAGCAAAGAATGTCTTTCTTTGTCAACTTGAAATCATAAACAAGTATATCAACTTCCTATAATTTCAAGATGTCAATACGACGACGATAACCTATCCCTATCCCCCTTAACACCTCTACAACAATACATTTAAAAAAAATAAAACATATAAAACACCCTCCCCCCCCTACTAACTTCTCTACAACAATACATTTAAAAAATATAAATTAAAAATTATTAAACACCCCTCCCCCTTTTAACCCCCTAAACCCTAACAACAATACTATAAAATAACAATAAAATAAAATAAATCTAAACCCTCCCAACCTCTTTAGCCCCTAAAAACAAATAAATTTACCCCCCCAAACATTATTCAAAAAATCAAAAATTAAAAAAAAAAATCAAAACAAGCCTCCACCTCCCCCCGCGCCCTTCTCCCTTCTCCTCCTCCCCCCCCCCC
>LPNX010396166.1:550679-574252 GCA_001517045.1 Pseudotsuga menziesii
TCCCTCCTCCCCCCACCCCCAAACTCCCTCCACCTCATCCCTCATCTCCACATCCGCACATCCCTTCTCCACCCACCGCGATCCTCCCACCTGCTGCAGCCGATCCTCCTCCCCCTCCTCCTCCCTTCCCCTCCACCCTCCTCCACCTCTGCCTCCCTCTTCCACCTCCTTCGCTGTCAGTTTAAGGGGAGTTGTGCTCCCTTAGGCACCAAAGGGCCGCCCCTCACTGGCAACACAACTTCCCTTAAACTGATGGTAGAGGAGGTGGAAGGGGAAGGGGGTGTTGGAGGAGGGTGGAGGGGGAGGGTTATGGAAGCGGCGGGTGTGGACTAGGAGGGAGCAGTGGGGGAGGGGGAGTGATTTTTTTTTTTAATTAATGGATTTGGGGGTATAGTTAGGGGGTTAAATTGTTTTTTAAATTATTTTAACATAATATTTTTTTGGGTTTGTTTTTTTAATATAATGTTTTTGGTGGGTGGTTAATTTTATTTATTTATTTTTTAAATGTAATGTCCCGAGAGGGTTTAGGGAGTTAGGAGGGGATTTATTTATTTTTTAATGTAATGTTAGGGGAGGTGCAAGGGGGTTAATATTGTTAATTTTCTTTTAATGTAATGTTTGGGGTGGTTAAGAGGGTTTTTTATTTATTGTAATGTTAGTGTTAGGGGGTTAAGTTGTGTGTGGGGGGGGGGGGTTGTCTTAGATTTGTTCTCAGGTTCAGGTAAAATTTCAGATATTACATATGGAAACATATTTCAAGTTTATTTTTTATTTTTTATTATTCATTGTTTTTTTAAGTATGCTTCTTTATGCTATTTGTCTTAACTATTGTTTTTGGTTTTTAGGTACAACAATAGCATGTTGATTACATAAAGGAGGAAATTGCATATCTATTGATAATGATCCACTACAATACAATTACACCAATCAAAGAATTAATGTTATTCAAGTTCTTCCAGATGAATTGCAAGAAGTTAGTTTGAATAAAGGAGATTTTAGTGAAACACTTGTGGAGAAGATGTCCAAACAGCCTCAACCCCCATTAGGAGGGATGTTTGGAAAGGAGCACTTTGGGCACCTTGCAGACATATAAAACACAATGGAAGAGGACATTGATGTACCCAAGGAAAGCCAAGCTCCAGAAAATTCCAATTTCGATGAAGAATTTGGCCTGCATGATATTGTTGATTAGTTTAATGTCTTGAAGAAAATTTTAAATTTGACAACTTTTTGATAAGATATATTAGTACTGTTTTGACTTTTAGACTTTATTTTAGAAATAAAATGTCTATATCTATTGTTTTTAATATGTTATTTACAAATATATGGTATAATTTTTCTTGAATTTCTGTGAATCGTATGATATGGGAATATAGTATGAAATAGTATCATTTTTATACAAAAATTCTATGAAAATCCATTGAAAATGGTTTTAAATGTCTTTATTTTTTGAAATTTCTTAGAATTTTATTAGCAAAAAAGTCTTATTTTGTCCATAAAAATGTTTTATTTTACAGAAAAAATTGCAAAATGTACATGGTTTTCAATATAACTTGCTTCTAAATGGAAGTTATTTTGTTAAATGTCTAAAAAACACATTTGAAAATAGAAAGCAATAATATTTTACAACAAAGATGATTCAAAGGACCAAAAAAATGTCTTAAAATGAAAATGTTTGATACTAGTATTGACCCTTTTTTACATGGAGGTAAAAATAGCTACTAAAATTGAGAGAGATAAAAACGAGAACATGGTCAATTTCTCTTTTCATCATATAAGTGGTTTTGGCAAGTTGTGACTGAATTTGCATCATTCCCGCACTAGTTTCTTCAACCAGTGAAGCTTCCAATTTCATAGTAAGCTCAAGAGATTCGCTATGGGATACAATATTATGTTGCATCAAGGGAACACAAATATGTGGTATCATTGCATAAATAAACCATTCCTTATGCTAAACATCAAAACTCTAGAAACTCACCTTAGCCATCAGAATCTTAAACCTTTGGTCGAAGTCCCAAATAGAATTAGTCGACAATTGCTTAATTTATTTTAATTTTTTTGATACATTGTGACTCACACTTGGGTTTCTTGAATTCATCAATCTATCCAATTCATATTTGATCCAATGAAATCTGATTGATTCTTGTGAGAACTACAAAAAAAAATCATATACCAATCAAGAGCATGGCCTCTAAAGGTTGTGATCATCTGGGCTCTTTTTATAGACTCATCTTAGACATGTCGCATTGTCCAAATAGATTCACACATGAACCAATGTTGTTCAGGGTATTCCAACGCATTCCCATTGAATATAGGCAACTTTATGTCACTCCTAGAAATTCTGTTTACTTGGGGTATTGTTGAATTTGAATTAAACGTTCCACCGGTAGGAACTTCCTTACTAGTATCTCAACTATTATTTATTACTATGATTTGAAAAGTCACATTTCGACACACTCTTGGGTCTTACCTCAGATGTTGAATATGTATGCGGGGTTGTGGGTATGTCGTAGTCTTGTTCTGGATATGGTGTTTCCTCTTCGTCTTCATAAATAAGACAATATTCCTCCTCTTCATTGCAAGATTCGTCGTCGATATGTGGCGCCAACTCGCAGTCCCTTCTTTCGGTCACGCTACAACTTCATCTTCTTGCTGCAATAATTATTCTCTTTCTCGACTGAAATCTCCTTCCACTCCTTAGGAATACACCCTCTTGCTCATTCTATTTATTGTCTGGGAACATCTCATCTTACTTTGTCCATCTTTTCCAAGACATTCTGGCTACATCACCCAGGTCCTCTTTGCACAATGGTTTACTTATTGGATTCCATCCTCGAGATCCATTTTTCACAGACTAACATCTTTATCCACAACTTTAAAGATATGAGGTAGCGGCCTCGAGTTTCTTGGAAGAACTCTCTTTCTGTCTCACTGTATGATCTTATAGTGTTTATTGAAATCTTTGTAAAATATCCCTCCAACATGTTATCAACCTAGAAATCGACAGCCCTAGAGATAGGATTACTGACTCTTTCCAACCATTGGATTAGCTGAGGAGCCCACTATGTGGGTTCTTTGCCTAGAAATTTTTTCCTCTGAGTTTCTATCTTCTTCAATCATTCATGTAGCAAAATAGGAAATTCACTAAAGAATATTTCGTGAATATCTAAGCAAATTTACCTTTCTAACCATTCTATCGGATTCAATTATGATCCCTTATTTCTTCTTGTACAAATCCTCTTGCTTTGTATTCCACCCAATCTTGGATCTCTAGCTTCATCGGGTGCCAAAAAATGTTCCCTTCATAATGATATGCATCCTGGAAATGGAACCATTTGTTGGAATTGAATCCACTAACCCAGGTTCATTTTTCCTTTCCGTCCAACAAATCCCAAGGCACCGACCCGACATAGTGTAACTCTCTCAGCAACACCTGCGATGCAAGAGAGGTCTCACCTGAAATACCTACGGGGACTGCGAGAACCAAGCTTCTGCAATTATAGAAGGGTATTTATTCATGGAAATGTAAATAGACTACTCAATCGAAGCAGAGAGATGGACTACCATCGACACATACACAACACATACATATACATTTTTAAAGAATGTCTACCATCATTGTCATCAACATTCCACAATATTATATCAATATAAGTGCGAAAAAACTCATAAAGATTGAAACACAAAATACATAGACACACAGATTTGCCGTGGAAACCCATACATAAAAAACCACAAAAGCGCTCTCCATCTGGCATGAGTTGTATTTAGAACGCCTTTGGTTTGTGCACATAGCCTTCATACTTCTCTTGGAATCTTCTTTACAATAGATGATTTTTATCTATATTTCTCATCCTCTCATGTCTTATTCCTCTTTCTGTCATCTTCCTCTTGGGATCTTCATCCTCTGTCTATCTCTCTCTCAAGATTGTAATAAGCTAGATATATCAATATCGTAATAAGCGACATACACACACAACTTATGGATCGACCTTATATACTTTTCCTGACACTTCTTCTAACCATCAACTAGTTCTCAACTAATAGTCGACTGATTATCTAGCTAACACAAGAAATCCCATTACATTAATAAAGGTTCTATTGTCCCAATTTACATTTATTTTTTTCTTAAAATAGGTCAAAATATCGGATTCGACTTACTCTCTCTTGTTCCATTGTGGCCTCACTCTCCTTGTGACCAGATTCTTCATATTTCTGACCAATAAATCTTATGCCCTTTCCTAGGTCCAACAGAGGGAATCACAACATCCATGTTCAAATACACCCTCCCTGTTCTTCAAGGAGTCACCCATTTTTTTTGGTATTAAAAATTCCATCACAACTCGATGTAGCAGCTTTCTCCTTGGGTATTGGAAAGTCTATAGCCAACGCATAAGCACACCATCTTGAACAATAAAGTATTTTATCTCCTTATTAATGAGAAAATGACTCCTAGGTGCAGGAACGAGTAGTGAACATATATTATATGGATTCCTTTACATAATGGATATATGGTTCCTCTCCTAGAAGTTGTTTCAGTAATAATAGACCTCCATCTAGCAACGAGTCCTAGTGTCACACAAATCACCCATAGCCATCGATCTTTGTGAGACATATTGACTTGGACCATTTCTTGACATGAGTCTTGGAGGTTTCTTGCATGATCCATTTGGTACTCAATTCTCAATGTGCTTTAGCCGGATATACAAGTTGAAACTCCAACAGCTTGATCAAAGATAAATCTCGTGGTCGTGAAGGATAGAAGGATTCGCATATTTTCCCAATGCATGAATTGATGGATCGATACCTCGTTTTCTATCAAATGATGCAAACTTCTCAATCAGTTGATAATGTTCAATCATAACTGGTCCTTGTAATTCAACAGTTAAAGAATATTTACTATTTCAAAATGATGCTCTACACAGATCCACTAATATTGACTTCTCGATCACTCTATTCATCCATGGCATAGATCTATAAACTTGCTAGCAAAAATATTTCAATGTTGCAAATATGTTAACCATTTCTTACCTAAAAATTTAAAGAAACTTTCTTTATGTCACAATTATTCTTCAGGGACCGATTCCAAAATATTGCTCGTATGTTCCACCATTAAATTTGTAGCCTCCTTCTACATAGGTTCCTTCACAGGATTCTTTCTTGGCGTTCGACGAAGATCGGGATGAAACTTCCATCATTTCCTATTCCAGTGACCACTCATTTTGCAGTGAGTGCAATAATTATTTGACATCGCATCCTTCTTTCCATCCTCCTTTTTTTGTCTTGGAAAGTGGTCTTTATGGATTGTCTCCTTCCTAGTTGTAATGACCTATTTGGACAAAGACATTCCCATGGCAACATTTTGAAACATAATGGTTATGCAATACACATAATGTGCAAGGATAAGAATTCCATATTCTACATGTTAAATATCATTTTATTTATGTTTTAAAAATACATTGGAATAGTAAGGCGTATACCTTCTTTATAGAATCGTGTTGTCACAAGTCTTCCGAGTAGATTTTGAATTTCTCTGTGATCTCTTGTCAAATCTGTCACTTTCAAAGAGTGATATGTCTTTACTATGTTTAGGAGACTTTAGCGATGGTATTAATTCAATTTATAAATATATTCTTACTTTATCCACTTTATATCTCTCTTTGCTTCTGAAAACCAATCCTGCAAACTAAGGCCTTCCTACACCTTCCAATGGTTGAATGATGACTTCACTGTTAGTGCCAATAACTCTTCCTTTATACCCCATATTAGTTAGGATACTTTTACCAATTCTTAATGTATTCTTCTTAAAATATCCAAAAGAAGCATTATCATCATGAAGGGAAGAAATTGAACTTGGAGAATTATTTACCTCCGTACCTCCTTGGGACACTTTCTCGTGTTCCTAAAGTTTGGCCAATTTCTCCTTTTAAATGGATTTGTACTAGGTTGTAGATGTCAATTCTAGGATACCACCTTGATTTCCTAGTACTTGGTGAGTATGCTCTAATATCTGACAACATTTGCAGACATTAGTGTTTTCATTACAAGAACCATAATTGGTATACCTACCATGGCCAGAAGTTGGTCTGGTCTTGGAGGGTCTTTTTTGTTTCTTCTATAGTGTAGCATTCACCAAATTTATCCTTCACAACATTCTCCAATGGAAGTCGTAACTTCCATTTTTCCTCTTCTACTACTTCAAACAGTCTTCTCAATTCAATATTTTTTGTGTGGATGCACTGATTGATTTCCACCATCTCTTGAAGCATCGCATGCTTCAATCCGTTGTCCATGGTTATATTGACAGCCTGCAAAATTGGTCAAACCATCTCTGATATCACTTGGTCCAAAAACATTTCTGAGTACTAATCAATTCAAATTTTACAACGAAAACATTTTACTAGTGAAACTACTTATGAATAAAGAGCAAAAGGTTCGTTTAAATATATGCTTCAATAAAGAAATTATAAAGCAAATGAACTTAAAAAGATGATAAAATTTGCAATGAGACAAAAAGGAAGAATTTAGTGACGAAGTTCACCAGACCCCCTAGCTACATCTTTGGATCTACTTGGAATATGAATTGATTTATTATCTCTCCTTCAAAGAGACATTCCTTCTTACAAAATGGGATGAAAACTTATCACAAATGTGGCTCATGCTCCATAAGTCTGGATACCTTCTCCTATAAAAAAGGACGTAAGGCTCTCACATAAGTGACCATTCTGTAGCACCAAAAGGACTATGTAAGTAAGAATTTTCTAGCTCACCCTTATTCAAAGAGTTTGTAACATACTCTCAAACAAGCTTACAATATTCCTTCCACTCAAAATCTCTCACATAAGGAATTTAAATAGTTCTCCTAACTCCACAATCCAAGGAGAGGATAACTCACCATATCCACTAAGTTAGGATCTACAATATTTTAAGGATAAAATATCTCTCAATATCCACCAAATCAAGGAATAATATAGAAGAAAATCTCAAATAAATCCATGAGACTCTCAACTTCTCCTCAAGAATACGAAACTAATTGTGAGGTGGATTCTCACACTTAAGCCAATTTCCTTTTTACAAATAAAATGAATAATACATGAGAAATTAATCTCTCAAAAAGTATTAATCATTACATTTAAGTTTTTCACCATTTACCAAAAATTCAACAAGCTTTAATATTGTTGGTATACAAAGTGCATTTAACCTTGTTCAAAAGTGCTTGTCAAAGCTGCTTTGGAATTCTTCTTGCGCTAGAAATTTCCATAACAATGAAAACTTTTTAAAATTTGTCCAATAGGGGGAATCCTCCTAGATCAACCCAAGAGACTAATACAAATACATAGAGTTCAAGAAGTAGCAATAACCCACCAATTGCAAATAGAAGGATCAGTTTGCATGTACCTAAAAGAATGATACTACATCGAATTCTACACTAATATTGCTCGTCTTTCATGGGACGGGTAAAGATGACGCAGATCAAAATTGGTTTACTTATGAGGCAATATGGTCTGTGAATAAAATCAAATATGAGGCTTCCAAGATCATGCAACTAGAGACCGCATTCAGAGATAGGGATCTAACATGGTACATGAAGTATAAGAGCACTATTGCCGCAAGGAAACATAGATAATTGGAAACTATTAAGGTGGATATTCTGAAGGATTTATAGAAGATGAAGTCTTATTCATAGTACTTTACCAAGATTAAGGAGATCGAGCAAATATTTGATGAGTCCATTTGGTATTACAACCATTGATTCAAGATTTTATTGGACTAGCTGAGTTTTCATATTTAAGATGTGCATCACCATGAATTATTCAATGTGGGTTTGTTGTCAAATATCATCTTTCCACTGACACAGATAAGATGGTTACTCGATCACAGGCCCTATAAATCACAATCATGTTGGAAGGGACTCATGGAGGAGAGGTATCTCCAGGAATGGTGTAGGTGTAGACGCGACTTGCTGCACTGACCACACAATTACAACAATTGTCTATATGTAAGGTAGTAAGAGAAAATGTGTGGTGTAGCTTCAATAGAACACAAGGACATCACAAGAATGAATGCTCAAAGATGAATATTTACATGTGTACTTTCACACCTATTATTTTTCCTATGGCACCCAAAATTGAGTGGTACGATATCTATCAAAGATGGTCCATGCACCTCCCAATTACCTGACGTTGCAAAAGTACCAAATCTATACACATGTGCCATTTTGAAAATTATACAAGTCAGATGAAAATGATGTAAATAACTATAGTTCTCTACAATGATGAAGGATAATATAGTAGATTCCTACCAGGTACAAGGAACAGAAGAAGAAAAAAGGACCTGATCTTGTAGGACAACAGGGGAAGTGCATGGTGGTTTTTTAGGCCATGGAAGAGCCTATGGTTGAGGTGGAAGACAAGTGATTTGATTTAACAACGGAGATATAGGTCACTTGGAAAGATTTATATGTACTAATCCTTGCACACTGTCATAGTATAGAACATACGTTAGAAGATTGTATGAACTTGCTCAAGAAGTGGGAAGACAAGAAAGGTCACTATAAAATGGTGACTTCTAAACCAAAGTAGGATAATAATGGAAATAACCTGGTGCATGTGAACACAGTGGCTCGAGGAGACTCTCGGGAAGGAAAATATATTGTTGGATAATGCAGTGCATAAATACCAATTGAGCATCAGATAAGGAAAGTTGTGCGGCCTCTACCCAAATTTGAATCTAAAGGGCCAACTACAGTTCATGTGCGAGACACTAAAGGCATTTGAGGAAGCTTCCCAATGAGAGGAATACGTGTGCTAGGAAAGACTGCATAGAGGTGATCAATTGTGTAGATTGAGCGAAGAATAAGAACGCAAAAGAAGGTTGTGTGAGGAAGATATACTACGTAGTATGTGTAGTAAAGAAAAAAGGTATGTCATGCATTGCAAAGAACAACAACACAAGAAGACTTAGAAGAGTCACCGGGAAGACCCAGTGAGTACCTTTATGCAAAGTTGTTTAAATATACTGAATGATCTTGATGTTAGAAATAAAGTGACTAATATTCTTGAAAAGTTAGTAATGTAAAATGAAGTTGAACAACCCATTTTTGCACCACTTCCTAATAGAATGAACGTAGAGTCAGTAAGAAGAAGAAATAGGATGGAGTTCATGTTGACCCTTAATTGGGGGGGGGGGGNAATTCGTTATGGTCTCCCATACAACTCAGACTAGCCAATCAGTAAAAAGTGTATTTGATTGGGAGTATAATTGATGTGGAGGTGAACATTGATGGATTTAAGACAATGGCAGAATTTGAAGTCATTGAGATATTGGAGGATGCAAAATGATACTCTAATTTGTTGGGAATTGACTAGGAATTTGATAAGAATGTTATTCTGAATTTGAAGCAAACATGCATGTCCTTCAAGTCGAAGGAACTGCACGTGGTGGCTCCCTTGGATTCCATAGAAGGAGAAAGATACACAGATCCAATCAAGGATGATATCAATAGTGTTGAAATTGAGAATATATATAGTGTGACTGCAAGAAAAAAAAATTATATGAACCCCACTATAAATGGAGAGATTATATGGTGCAGTATGTGTTCTTTTAACAGAGATTCACAGGAGGCATTAGATCATTGGCTTAACTAGATCCATGAGGTGTCTACCACTAAGATGCACATGTATTACAAAAAATGTGTGTTGGATTGGGTTGGAGCTACATGATCCACTAGTGTTCGATAGAATTGAGAAAGTGGATATTTTCCTTGAACAAATGTAAGCCCGAGTCCCAGAGGAAAAGAGAGTAAAAGAAATGGATTTTGTACATCGAGGGACACCTACATGCAAGTGGACGACGCAGAGAAAGGTTTTGAACATATGGTAAGAATTTGAGACATGTATCAAGATGAGGTTCTATTCTGCTGCAAACATGTGCTTCTCAACATATTCAAAGGGATTGAGGATCCCAGAGAACACATTGAGTTATGTCAACAATGATGGGAGATGAAGATTGTACTACGTAGCTAATGGGTGCATTGATTATACTATACATTATACGTTATACTACGTATATGGCATGTTCATCAAGAAAGAAGAAGGTAGACAGGAGTTAGTAGAAGGTATCTACCGAATTCACTACCACATCCCAATTTAGTACTACAGATCCTAACCTAGCCAAAGTTCTCCATCAAATGAAGCATTTCATATTTGGAGAAATACCATAATAGGATGTGACATAGAAGATAGTTTGCGCATACCAATAGGACTTGGAAGAGTTGAACAAACCAATATATTTCTGCAAATATGAGAGTAAGGAGACAAATAAAGAAGAGGATCCATTTACCTTTTCAGATCAAGGAGACTGCAAGGGAACGTGTGGTATTTTTTGCACCCCATTTGGAATCCTCTTGGGGCATGTTGTGTGCAAGTAAATTATACCGGTGGATCCAAAAAACATTAGAGTCCAGTCAATTTCTCAACCCCAACATCAATGAAACGGTTGCATGTGACTCAATGACACATTGGATATTATAGAAAATTCATCATGAACTATGCAAATATTGCAACGGCACTATAATAGTTATTGAGGAAAAAATGCAAGTATATCTAGATGCGGAAGTTTCGACAAGAACTGTACATCCTGAAGGAGAAACTGGGTATAGCATCAATTTCAATTTCTCTAGACTAGACATGCATGTTCCATGTGCATGTGGATGCATCATCTGTAGTGATAGGAGCAGTACTAGCCCAGTCAGGGCAAGGAGACATTGAACACCTTGTTTACTTTGCAAACAAAATGTTATCCACGTATGAGAATAACTATATCACTACTGAGCATGAAGGATTGGAGATGATGTACGCTTTGCAAATATTCCAGCAATACTTGTTGGGGAGTTCCTTCAAGTTCTTTACTGATAAGGGGGGCACATTTGTTGATTATTGATCCTATATTAGGAATTTGATTTTGAGGTCATTTTCAATCCAAGGAAGCATAACATTGGTCCAGATCATCTTTCCATGAATGAATTCTAAGAAGGAGGAAGTTTGGATGGCGATCTCCCGGATGCACAATTGTTCTACAATGTGTCCATACCAGATCAGTTCAATGAAATTGAATAATTTTTTACCTTTGGTAGGGAATCGGAGTATTATATAATCGCCTAGTGCAAACATCCTGTAACACACAATTTCAAATTTTAGTGGATTGTGGGACAACTCTATAAGTTGGAAGCTGATGACATATTGTGTAGGTGTGTGCTAGAACATGAACGGTCACTTCTATAAGGGAAGACAATGAAGGAATTGCAAGAGTATATTATGCAGGGATTGATACTATGCACAAGGTGTTGTGCATATGACCGTGGTGGCCTTCTCTATTCTAGGAAGTTAAGATGTATTACAAACAATGTGATTTTTTCCAACAAGTTGGAAAGTCGTTGCACATGGATGAGATGCATCTATTCCCTATCATATTGATTGAGCCTTTTGAGAAGTGGGAAATTGATTTTGTAGGTCCAACTAAGCAACGAACGCACATAACTGGTGCTCTGTAAATTATTACAGCGACAAAGTACCTAACAAAATGGTCAAAATTTGTGCCAGTGAAGGATTGTACCTCAAAGACTACCAAGTGGTTCATATTCGAGCATATCATCACCATTTTTGGATGCTCTGAGGTGTTAATGTGTGATAAAGGAACTCATTTCATGAATTCCACCATTCACCATCTCACTTAACAATTAATGATATGTCACCATAAGAGTATCCCATACCATTCCTAGACCAATGGTATAATGGAATTATTCAATAAGATCTTTGAGCAGGCACTAACAAAGTTCTACAATGTACATTCTAATGAATGGGATTAGCATATTACTGTGGGAAAATAGGACAACATGTAAAATGCTCACAAAGCACACCCCATTTTAGTTGGTATTTGGAAAAGAGTCAGTGATGCCGCTAGAATTTCTTGTCCCCATCCTATGCATAGATATTACCACAAACATGATAGATGATAAATTTTGTGTGTGCATGTTAGAGGAATTGATAGAACTAGAAGAAGATCGGTTCATTACAAGGTTCAATCAAGTGTTTGAGAAGCAAAGATAAAGAGCCTAGCATGAAAGCAACATCAAGAGAAATACCCTAGAACCTGGAGGACTCGTGTTGATGTATGACAACAAGTTTTTGACCTATTCATCACAAAAGTAGGCACAATAAATAGTTCCACCTTGGTAGGAAAGCCTATGAAAGAGCTCATCAATGTAAGTTTTCTTAAGTCATACTATGGCCTGCAGGGGAAACAAACTTTGAAAGTTTGCGTAATTAATAAAAGAAGTTAGGGTAGGTTAGAGTCTAGGAGTCAGCGTGAATCATGAGGGAAGTAAATTCGTATAGTTGTAACAATTGATTTGAAAATAATTTGTACAAGTAAATATGGAACAGAAAGTTAGGAAGTTCCTTTTTGGGATTTTTAAATAAATGTACAACTAATATGGATCAATGCCATAGCCAAAGTAAGGGGGGGATATTTTCACAGTTATTACAAACGAGAGTAGTCACATTAGGAAATTAATTGATAGTTGTAAAATTTGATAGGTCATAAAGTCATTTATTTCTATTTTTGGTTGATTTGATGAGTTGGGTGGGTAGGTAAATTTGAAAATTTCAAAAACTCAAAAAAATTAATGCAATAAGCTCGTTGCATTCATGAAACAATCAAGAATCATTGAAAAGGATGGATTACACTCCAAAAATGTGGATTCCCTAGATTACAACGTACACAACAACAGTTACAATAGAAGACTCCAACTCTGAGTTGCATCGAGGAACCATCAAAAGGGAAATATTTCTATACAAGAGTGAAGAGCATAGAAAATATTTGTTGCAAGGGAGTGATTTCGAGCAACCACGGTGAGAAAAGAGACCAGATCCAAACATTGAAAAGTTGAAAGGTTGTGCAATATGTCGACCTCCACCGCACCCGAATCCCGAATGAAGGCCAAGTCAATGAAAGAGGTAGAGATGCCTGTAGTAGAAATTGAAACTAGAGTGGACATACAAGGGCCATTTCTTGGAAAAGTATCGATCATTACTTTCATGTATTTTAAAACATTTTCCCCAACCTTCAATTGTCTAAGTATGTGGTGGTTCAACAGGAAATGGAGGATACAAAGTCCTTCATCGCAAAGAAATGGGAAAAATAATATATTCAAATCCAACATCATGACGTCATTATAAGAGTTGCAATTTTGGGTGCAATGTAGCTATCACATGGTGAATAAGGTTTTTGTTGAGAGAGATACATGGAGGATTCATATGGTTAGACAAGCCCCTTGCCATTGACGAATCCCTGATCCAAATAAGTGGCCTGCCAAATGAGGGAGAAGACCCTGGGGAAGATATCAAAGCACGTGAACTTCAAACAATAGTGTCCTACAAAAAATATGGTACACGTAGGGGTAACAGAGGCGTGGTCATCTCAGCCATCAAGGATCATGAATTTCAATTCTCCACAAAGGTGTTGGAGAGGAAAGTGGTGCACAGGTGCCACAAATATGAATTCCCAGTGGGGGTGTTCTTCACCACTATCCATAATACACAAGGCATTATGATGAACTAAATAAAGTATTTTCTACAATAATTCATCAAGGCTTTCCTAGAGGCACAGTACCTCAGCAAATACTTTCACTTTAGTTGGTTTTTTCTACTTAGTGTAATGATCGCATGGAAGACATTAAAGTGGATGTAGTTCAATATCAAGGTGATTGATGATTTCCTGGCACCAAAGTTCAACGTGTGGCAATCCACTAATGATAAGGAATACAAATCATAATAGGCATAGACTTCTAGAACTAGTATATAAAGATGATTCATTTTATCGTTGAATCATACTAGAGTCCCCCGTACTAGATAGATAAGTATGAGTATGAAGTGTTCTTTGTATTGGATGCATACAATGTATTCATATCTCCGTGTAGGAATTCAGCAGATGGAGCAGAGGTTGTGTCCTTTTGCATCAATGAAGAGAACATCAAATATTGCATGGAGAACTAGACGCTAGAGTACCAAATTTTCCTAGACTTTAATGTTGATATGTTGGATACCCCAAAGGGTATTCCAAGGAAGAATAAGACTAACCTAAAATGAATGATGGTGCATGTCTCATATCGGTTGAGAGAGAAGAGGAAAAAGAAAGAACAAGAGGGAACACTAGGAAGTTTCATACTCGAGAAGAAGAGGAAGAAGAAGCACATAATAATGCACACAGTCTAGACTAATGAGAAATAAGAACAGGAGTAGAAAGAGAAACAACAACAACAGGAGAAGAAAGAGAAACGACAAAAATAGGAGAAGCAATAGAAACAATAAAAACAGTATAAAGAACAAGTAGGAGGCAGATCCCCAAACCACACTCCCTCGCCTAAGAGAGAAAGAGTAAATACCTATCTCCTTGCAAGGAACAAGGGTGAGGCCAACCAAGAGTTGGAGCTTCAAAAAATCATCATTACCATTGAAGTGAACCTGGAATCACAATAGGTACTTCAATTGGATTCATCCAAGCAACTATCAAAGCTCAAAATCAAATTACAGTTGGACAATCCAAGCCAAGGAGGTTCCACTATGGAAGAGAAGGAAAATGCGTGTGAATATGCACTGGCACTCAGAAGTAACACATGTAGGTAGAAAAACAAAGATTGTTGACCATATACCCTTGTGTGGTCACAATTAAGGAAACATAATATTCCACATCCATAGCACCAAGATGTACAAGGTTTCAGGTAAACCTATCATAAGTACCATCTAAATGATTCGAGGATTACATTCTCATACTGATGCATAAAATAGGTGTGTGTTAATAGAACCTAAGTAGAGAATACAATGATCTACAACAAAATCATGCCATGGATGTTTTTTGCATTCATCGTTTTCAACTACCATCGAGAATATTTATCTAGCCATGCGGGAGGAAGCACATCCAATAGTAGTTATAGAAACAGGTGAACAACAATGCGAGGAAATTAATACCTTGATTCAAGGACTACACATACAAAATGCAATATTGAAAGAACATGTAGAGACGAAAGAGACCCTGGAGAAAATTAAGATGAAGCACCAAACCATGTAAGATGAAAAAACATTTGACAAATATAGGGAACGCATCCAAGGGATGAAGAAGTTGGTCGACACCAACTTTAACTTATGAATGTACCTACAGGATCCACCATAGGTCACTCAGAAGGAGGACCACATTAGAATGTTGGAGGACCAGGTGAAGATGAAGAAGCAATCATTTCCTAGTCTGCCTATCTAGGACCACATGGAGGCGATGAAGGAGATATCAGAACTCACCAAACAGATAGCTACAAGCCACACCAAGAAGTAACAAGTTACCACATAGACCATGTACCTTTAAGAAAAATATAGAGTGTAGTACCAAAATCTTTCCAAGGTACATGAAAAGTCAAAGAAGGTTGTCGAACATGGAGAGTCGAAGTAACCTCAACCATAGTCTACGAAATTATAGAAGGCTATCAAGTTCATCAACAATTTTGAGTGATTAATAGAGTTCATGTGTTGTATTGTGCCTAAGGGATGACAAGGCACATTAACTCAAGAATAAATAATATTTAATGCTCAGTTCACCAAAGACAAAAACTATGTGTAAAAATGAACAAGAAATTTACTTAATTGACCTTATTTCTCAATGGAATATTTTCTCAATTATTCAAGGGTCAAGGTTTGGATTTAAAATTTTAATTTCATATCTGAAAATATATATCAAATATGGCACAAATTTGTAATTCAGGTTGAGACAATCCAAGAGATGTTTGACCTCAAGAATCCTATGCATAATGTGTTGGGACCATTTAGGTTTCGAGCATCAACAAGGATGAAGTCTAATTCTAGTATCTTGGGAACCCCAACATATGCATACTATATCCCCGATCTCAGAATATTTCAAAACCATAGGTTTAGGTAAAAATTATAATTGATTTGAGAATCAAACTAGCAAAACTAGCTTTAAGGACAACTCAACTAGTTAAATAACAGAGCTTTCCAAATAGTGGATCAGGGTTTAAAATTACGGTTTTTATTCTTGGATGGGATTAAGTAAGGTTTTAATGACCTGGAATATTTGATATATTCTAAATTGGACACATATAATACTTTTTGCATCACATACTGCAAAACTACTTAATAAAGATTGCACAAAGAGCTAGTGTTGGGAAAGGAGAACCCAAAATCGCCTCAAATCATTCTAACATTGAATTTAAATATATATAAGATATTATTACATTTTTAATAGAAGAATCAAGGTTCTTTATTAAGTGTATAGAAGTATTTTGAATGTCATAGATCCAAATCTTCAATAGAGCTCAACTTCAGAATTTTTACATCTAGGAACGAAATCCGTCTAGGAGAAGAAGTAAGAAGAAATATAGGAGATGGATCTAAACCAGATATTTATGCAGACTATCATATGGATCAGGAATAACTATGTATCATCTAATAAACTCTCACATGCAGGGTGCGACCACTCAATGGCTTCCTCTGGCTAGAAACTCCATCGAAATACACTTCAATTTACACAATCCTAATCATCAACCTGAGATGGATCAAAAAATTTATAGGAATTTCTGATTAGACTTGAAACTCAAACTAGGGTGCATGCATAGGCTACTCTCGAATCACATAATAAAAACTAGAACAATATTATGGGGAACATCTCCCATAGTTGGCTTGGGCACATCTCCAAGCACTAGAGAAGCTCAGAGCTTATTCAATCACAAACTCAAAATGAAAAAATATGTGAGAGGGGTGTGCTATCATTATTTTATAGAAAAATATGGCTTCATGGATTAATTTCCTCTTCAATTTCCCACTTTCCCCAACCAAAGCGCCCTCCTTAGTCAATTAAGCAACTACATGCTTTGTGCAACTTTTCTTGATTTTCTAAACTTTCCTTGCTTTGTCTTCCTTTCTTGTATTTTTGCTTATTTCCTGCTTTTGAAACTAACATGCCTTTCTTCCTTTTAATAGTTGCACCAACCTTAATTTCCTAAAATTTCTTGTTTTTCTGGTTGACATGCTTTTCCTGCATATCCCTGCATTGTGCATGATTTTTTGGTTTGTTGCTTTTGTGTTACTTTTATCTTTTTCTACCTTTATGGATATTTCTAATTTTCTCTTGGTTTCCATGTAAGATGATAACTCATTGGGTCCCCAAAGGATTCATGCACACATATTTTCCACCTAGCACATTCACTTAATACAAAAATCCATATTATTGCAAATATTAGAATTTCAACATATAGTTTTAGCCCAAGCTTCAACAAATTAAAATACTATGGAAATTACTATACCAACATGACCCTTATTAATTAACTTATTTCTCCACTAGGGACCATGGGATTCTCAAAGTATATGGAGTTTTTGCTATGGTGTTATTATCCAAAATCAGGACATTACAGTCTTCCCGTCCTAAAATTGTTGTCCTCAAGCAAGAACCAATTCCAACCATCTATGAATCCAACCAGTGACTTCAATTCTCAAAATTGGTTATTGGTTGTCTAGAATTGGAAACCTCAATTACAAGATAAATACCAAGGTCCACCATGTTTCTACTGCATCACTTTGATTATATTCATCCCTTAGTGACTAACCCTTCTTCAACAAAACTTTCAACCTAGTTAAGATAACTAGGTAAAATGCTTGGATCCCACTGACTCCTCTGTAAGGATCCAAATGTTCATGCCCCTTTTGGAAAGATATCATTCCAAAAAATGATAGGGTCCCATGGTCTTATATGCATCCTTCCAAACATCAATAACAATGAAAAAAAATTATAATCGCAGAAAATTAAAATGAGGATGTGAAAATCATACCACCACACTGGAATATCAACACTTCTAGTGCAAAATTGAAATTGTGAGGACCTTTGCAATAACTTATACAACTCTTCAGAGTAGGGCCAAAACATTGTGATCCTTCTCCACCAAGCATAGAAATTACTATGATCCTTATGCACACAAGTATTGTCACACACAACTTTGTTGATGCAATGACATATATATGAATTCCATGTCCCAAGAAGGTTGTAGGCGTCTTCCAAAAACCATGGATTCCCATGCTACTCATAGGGGATGTAGGTGTTGATGTAATTGTAACTTCGGAATGTATTCACTTGTATTTGTTATGTATTGTAACCTGATGTTTATTCCGGGATGTATTTGTAATTTACTTGAGTCATGTCATGCCCTAATGTTCCTATAGGGGGGTTCTATAATGTAAACAAGTCATGTCAAGTCATTGTGGGTAACCCTCCTATTGGTTAAGGATTAAAGTCCCCACAGTTTTTGGGCACTAGGGTTATTAGACTCACTTAGTGAAGTCGGCCCTAGTTGGGTTTAGTCAAGTCAGGAATTAGTATAAATAGAGAGCTAGCCTCTCTATTTATCAAACACTCACTCACACTTAGTTGTAGCGCATAGTTGAGGAAGAATAAGACATTGGGGCAAGGAAGAAAGAGGTTACTACTGTCGAGAGATCATCTTACTATTTTGGGGTTTTACTTTTGGTGCTGATTCTATCTCTAAAAAAGTTGTGGGGTTTTCTCCATTTATGGTTTCCCCAAGGAAAAACACTGTGTTCATTGTCTCTTGTGTTTGATTGTTGTGCTTGTTATTCTCTCAGTTAAAGATTCTAATATAATGCTAGCTTAATGTTAAAAATCTAACATGGTATCATAGCTAACCTGAGAAGAAGACACTATGCAAATGCGGGAACTAGGGATTCCTACTTTATGGATCTCTCTCCATAGATTTTTAGAAAAAGAAGGTTGGAATAACTCTCCTCCCTAGGGTGCATCTTTCTGTCGAAGCAGAATCCAATTCTGAGGTTTTTCAGTTTTGGACCCGACACTGCTGCCGAAAATTAGGGCTTTCCACAGAAGTGGAATTTTTCAGTGAGCCCAGGCCTGGATTGATCTCCTCCTGAAAATCAAAGTTAGAGATCAAAATCAAAGCATTTGGTTGGACAGAACTCCAGAAAAGCAAAACCCTAATCTGCTCCTGAACCAGCACTGCATAATTTCAGCTCCAAATCTAGATCCAACATCTTGACCTGGTAAGATATAAATATTTTGTATTTCCATTTGAGGTTCTCAATTAAGATGTCTCGTCATACCAAGCTTGATGAAAAGCTTGAGGGAGTTGATAACTTCCGAGCCTGGAAGTATAGGATCTCCCTGGTCCTGGAAGAAAATGAGTTGGACTCCTATATCAATGAGGAGGTTCCAGTTCCATATGGAGATGAGGCAAAGGCCTTACATAAGAAGAAATTGGTTATGGCAAAGAGGATCATTGCTGATTCAATCAAGGATCACCTCATACCACAGGTGTCCTCCCTAAAGACACCTAAAGCTATGTTTGATGCCCTAACCAAATTGTTTGAAGGGAAGTACATAAACCGGAAGATGACTCTGAGAAACCAACTAAAGAATGTAAAGATCTAGAATGCAAAGACCATCCAGTATTACTTTACGAGGGTATCTTAGATCAAGGAACAACTAGAAGCAATAGATGAAGAAGTGGAGAATGCAGATATTGTAATGACCACCTTGAATGGTCTCCCTAGATAATGGGACTCATTTATTCAAGGAATCTGTGCTAGAAAGAAGTTAGTCAAGTTCAGCAGACTATGGGAAGAGTGCTCTCAAGAAGAAGCTTGAATAGCAAATCAAGAAGAAAAGATGGGAAGTGAATATCAAGCTCTCACGGTACACTCCAAGAAAACCAGAAGAATTTCTCATCACCCCAGAGGTAGGAACTCTCACAAAGATAACACTAGAAAATATTTATCTAGAATCAGATGTTATACATGTGACGAGAAAGGACACTATGCTAGAGAATGTCCTAGAAACAAAAATGTCTCTCACAAGAAGAAGGGAAACACGAGAAGACATCATGCTCATGCTGCAGAGGATGATGAACCGTCTACAAAGAGAACTAGATATGAAAGTGAAGATTCTTCAAGTGATGAACAATATGTTTTGATTTCTGCTCTTATGGGAAACATTACTCATGAAAGCAATGATTGGATTATAGATAGTGGGGATTCCAAACATATGATAGGATTCAAGGAATCCTTTGTGAAAATATTAGAACATGAATCAACTCACAAGGTGAAGCTCGAAGATGACTACCGGTATCCAATAAAAGGTAGTGGGGAATCCTCCTATAAGATAGAATTTGGAAAGTCTATCACAATGAAGGAAGTATTGTTTGTACTAGGACTAAAGAAGAATCTCCTCTTCATATTTGCATTAGATGCAAAATGAATGAGGGTTGCATTTATAGATGGCCAAGTCATCATGTGGCCAAAGGGAAAGACTATTGATGATGCAGTAGTGATTGGGGAACAAGAAGGAGGTTTGTACAAATTGAAGGGCCATCTAGAACAAGCCTTGGTCCATGACACATTAGAGCCAAATTAACTTTGGCATAGAATTCTTCCACATGTGCATTACAGAGCACTACCACTTGCAAGCAAAGCTGTTGAAGGTCTTCCAGAAATACAAGCAAAACATGATGGGGTCTGCAAAGGACGCGCGAAAGGAAAGAACATAAAGAAGACATTTCCAAGTAGCGAGAGCAAAGAAAAAGGAATCTTGGAAATCATCCACTCCGATGTATGTGGACCAATTTCATCAAAATCACTAAGCGGGTATGTATACTATGTTTCTTTCATTCATGATGTTTCTAGGAAGACGTGGATTTACTTCATGAAGAACAAAGATGAAGTATTCAGCAAGTTCAAGGAATTCAAAGCCTTGATCGAGAATCACACATAAAATAAGATCAAGACCTTTCGATCAAATAATGGAGGAGAATTCACATCAAATAAATTCAAAGAGTTATGCAAAGACTCAGGGATTAAGAGGGAGTTGTACACCCCATATAATCCACAACAGAATGGGATTGCAGAAAGGAAGAATAGAACTATCATCGAAGCTGCAAGAGCCATGCTTCGTGATCAAGATCTTCCTATGCATCTATGGGCAGAAGCTGCAAGGACAGCGGTGTATGTACAGAACCGTACTCCACACAGAGTACTCGAGAACAAGACACCTGAAGAGGTTTTTTTCGGAAAGAAACCAGAAGTCAACCATCTCAGAATATTCGGCTGTCCAGTGTACATACATATTCCGAAAGAGAAGAGGACAAAATAAGATCCTTCAGGAAAGAAGGGTATATTTTTGGGATACTCTGAAATCTCGAAGGCTTACAAAATATACTTCCCAGGATTCAAGAAGATCGACAAAGGCAGGGATGTGACATTTGACGAAGACTCAGCTTACAACAAATCCAAAAAGAAACCTATCAAAGTTCCTGAAGAAGCGGAAGCACCCAGGATTCATGATACAACCATGAATGAAGAAACTCAAGAAGAAGATCGAGAATTTGAAGAACCACAAGAACCCGTAGATCCACCTCAGGAGAAGAATCCTCATAAGAGGAAACCTGCTTGGGTACGAGAATCTATCCAAGGTGCGGAAAGATATGGGGATCTAGAAGAGAATCACAGAGAAATAAAGAGGACCAGATCCTACTCCGGATATGTAGCTTTATTATGTGATTTCATCGATAAAGAACCTTCCAATTATGAAGAAGTGGTAGAACAGAAAGAATGGAAGGATGCTATGAACAAAGAGTATCAATCGATCATGAATAATGATGTTTGGGATGTTGTGCCATGACCAGAAGGGAAGTCTGTCGTAACTTCCAAATGGATCTACAAAATCAAGCATGCTGCAGATGGTAGCATTGAAAAATATAAAGCAATATTTGTTGCTCATGGTTTCTCCCAGAAAGAAGGAATAGATTATGAAGAAAATTTTGCACATGTAGACAAATACACTTCCATCAGATCGGCATTTGCTTTGGCTGCAGTGCTGAAACGGAGGATACACCAGATGGATGTCAAGACTGCTTTCTTGAATGGTGTAGTGGAAGAGGATGTGTATGTAGAGTAGCCACTTGGTTTTGAGACACATGACAGGGAATCTCATGTGTGTAGATTGAAGAAATCCCTGTACGGTTTGAAACAGGCACCCAGGACATGGTACGGCAAAATTGACAGCTTTCTATCCAGTTTGGGCTTTACCAAGAGTAAAGTGGATTCCAACCTTTACTACAAGGTTGAAGATGGCAACCCAGTGATGCTCCTATTGTATGTAGATGATCTGTTTGTAATAGGTATGGATGGGTTGATTGCTGATACGAAAAGGAAGCTTGCTTCCAAGTTCGAAATGAAGGAATTGGGTATGATGCATTATTTTCTAGGCATGGAGATGTGGCAGAATGCAGATGGAATTTCCCTGGGACAAGGGAAATATACAATAGAGATCCTGAAGAGGTTTGGGATGATGGATTGCAAGGCCATGACCACACCTATGGCATCGAACCTGAAGCTATTGAGTGATGCTTCATCAGAGACGGTTGATGCTACGATGTATCGTTAGATGATTGGGTCCTTGATGTACCTGACGAACATGAGACCAGATATTTGCTTTGTTGTGAACACCTTGAGCCAGTTCCTGACAGATCCGAGACATGTTCACTTGATTTCTGCAAAACATATTCTAAGGTGCCTGAAGGGTATAGTTGATTATGGGCTCAAGTATGAGGTGAGTCAGAAGATTAACCTGGAGAGTTATATTGATTCAGATTGGGCAAGTAGTGCCATTGATTGTTAGTTTTTCAAAATTTAAGCTAGCATTATGATAAGATCTTTTCACTGAGAGAATAACAAGCACAACAATCACATAATCACATCACAAGAGACAAGAGACACAAATCTTTTAGGAGGGGAAACCATAAATGGAGAAAACCCCTCAACTTCCTCTAAGATAGTATCACCACAAGATGTGATCCCAAAATAGTAAGATGACCTCCCAACACAACAGCAGCCTTCTGTCTTCTGTCAAGCCAAAGATTTCCTTCTCCAAAAGTGCGCCACACTTGAGAGAGCAAGAGAGCTAAGTCACAAGTGATAAATAGAGAGACTCTCACTCTCTATTTATATTCTTCCATTGACTTGAAGTGCACTCAACCTAATAATTACTACTCGAGCCTACACCTTAATTAGTGTATAATAACTCAAGTGCCCCTAAACAGTGGGGACTTACCCAATGACTTGATATGACTTTTTTACATTGTAATCCTCCCGATCGGAACATCGGGGCATGACCACATGACTCAAATACATAATAGAAACATCCTGGAATAAACATCGGGTTACAATAATATAAAATACATAGAAGAATACATTCTGAAGTTACATATACATCAACACTCCCTCTTAACTAGGAATGTATTCTTTCGACACAAATTTTCAGCACTGGTCTTCTTCTCTGCATCAACTGGATCATCTGAGTCATCTTCATCTTCAATTCATCTTCGTATTCAAGTCATCTGGATCTGGATCATCATAAAATGGCATCACTGGATCTAGATCATCACTCGATCTGGATCAACATCACTGGACTAGATCTGGATCATCACTCGATCT
>LPNX010396166.1:579557-629668 GCA_001517045.1 Pseudotsuga menziesii
TAGGAAGAGAACTTCAGGGTGTTGCTTCAGTATGGGATCAGGTGTGATCTATTGGTTTAGCAGGAAGAAATCCTGTGTGGCACTAAGTACAGCTGAAGCAGAGTATGTCACAGCTTGTTCAGCTAATTGTGAGGTAGTATGGCTAAGGAAGCTACTGTCTAATTTATTTGATCTCCAGTTGGATGCTACTTGTATATATTGCGACAACCAGAGTTGTGTGAAGTTGTTGGAGAACCCAATGTTCCATGACAAGTCGAAGCATATCGAGATCAAGTATCACTATATTAGGGATATGGTGCAGAGGGGAGCAGTGAAGCTCCAGTATGTTGCGATGGACGAATAGATAGTTGATGTGTTGATGAATCCATTGGCCAGAGTGAAGTTTGAGTACTTCAGGGAGAATCTTGGTGTTCTCTAGATAGAGTTTCCTTCCAAGGGGAAGTGATGAGTCCATGAGCCATTCTGACATGGTGAGAGGATTGGTTCCTTCCATGGTCAGATGTAAGGGATGAGCCATTCTGTCATGGTGAGAGGATTGGTTCCTTCCATGTCAGATATGAGTGCTGATCCATTCTAATATGACTGTAGGATTGGTTCCTACATGATCAGATATAAGGGCTATTGCCATTCTTGGAATGGAGCTGCCTGGTGAGTTACCAGGAATACTCGGTCTAGGACTGAGGGCCTTTCTGATACGATTGTAATATGTAGTCTTACATGATCAGATGTGAGTGCATGGCCATTCTGATGTGATTGAGGGATGTGTTCCCACTTGATCAAATATAAGGGCTGTTGCCATTCTTTGAATGGAGGTACCTGGTCAGTTGCTAGGAAAACTTAGTCTGGGACTGAGGGCCATTCTGATATGACTGTGTGATGTGTTCTCACATGATAAGATATGAGTGCATGGCCATTCTGATGTGATTGAGGGATGTGTTCCCACTTGATTAGATATAAGGGATGTTGTCATTCTTTGGGAGAATGGAGGCAGCTGGTCAGTTACCAGGAAACCTCAGTCTGGGACTGAGTGCCCTTCTGACATGGTTAGAGGATTAAGTTCCTTCCATGGTAAGATGTAAGTGTTGTGCCTTTTCATAAATGGTAGTAGGTGTGTCCTACCATGCTGGTGATTGTAAGTCATGTGCCTTTCCTCAGATGGTATTAGGTGTGTCCTACCATGCTGGTGGATGTAAGTGCTGAGCCTTTCCACAAATGATAGTAGGTGTGTCCTATCATGCTGGTGGATGTGAGTACTGTGCCTTTCCACAGATGATAGTAGTTGTGTCCTATCATGCTGGTGGTTGTAAGTGTTGAGCCTTTTCACAGATGATAGTAGTTGTGTCCTATCATGTTGGTGAATGTGAGTGCTGGGCCTTTCTGATGTGATTATAGGATTGGTTCCTACATGATCAGATGTGAGTGGTAGGCATGCCTTTCTGACATGGTGTTGGATTTGTTCCTCTCATGGTTAGATGTAAGTGCTGGGCAGGCAATTCTGACTTGTTGTCAAATATAAGTGTTGAAGAAGACCTACATGGAGGCTAGGCCTACAACCAGCATGAAAAAGGGCTGGCTCTGTAGAACTTCCTGTGACAAGAAGAATCATGAGATAGCACCCGTGATGATCCAGTGATGATGATCCAGCGGTAATGATCCAGATCGAGTGATCATCTAGATCCAGTGATGATGTCTAGTGATGATCTAGATCAAGTGATGATCCATATCCAATGATGATGATCCAGATCCAGTGATGATGTCTAGTGATGATCCAGATCGAGTGATGATCCAGATCAAGTGATGATGATCCAGATCGAGTGATGATCCAGATCCGATGATGAAGATGACTTGAAGATGAATATGATGAGAACTTGACAATGATCTAGATGATACAGAGAAGAATACTTGTACTGATAAATTGTGTCGAGAGAATACCTTCCTAGTTAAGAGGGAGTGTTGATGTAATTGTAACTTTGGAATGTATTCACTTGTATTTATTATGTATTGTAACCTGATGTTTATTCTGGGATGTATTTGTAATGTACTTGAGTCATGTCATGCCCCAATGTTCCTATCGAAAGGTTCTATAATGTAAAGAATCCATGTCAAGTCATTGTGGGTAACCCTCCTATTGGTTAAGGGTTAAAGTCCCCACAGTTCCGGGGCACTAGGGTTATTAGACTCACCTAGTGAAGTCGACCCTAGTTGAGTTTAGATAGGTCAATAATTAGCATAAATAGAGAGCTAGCCTCTCTATTCATCACACACTCACTCACACTCAGTTGTAGCGCATAGCTAAGGAAGAAGAAGACACTGCGGCAAGGAAGAAAGAGGTTACTGCTGTCGGGAGATCATCTTACTTTTTTGGGGATTTAATTTTGGTGTTTATTCTATCTCTGAGGAAGTTGCAGGGTTTTCTCCATTTATGGTTTCCCCGAGGAAAAACATTGTGTTCATTGTATCTTGTGTTTGATTGTTGTGCTTGTTATTGTCTCAGTTAAAGATCCTAATATAATGCTAGCTTAATGTTAAAAATCTAACAGTAGTATGTGTCTGCTAAAAATCCATTGGTGTAATAAAAATGTACACCATCCATGGTGCACAATTCCAACAAGTACCTATCCATTCATTCCATGGATGAACAAATACTTTAATTGTAAGGTCCATATCGAAAGCTTGTGGTTTTCCATGTGCAAACTCCTAATCACTCAACGCTCTGCCACTAGTCATGCAATCACCACTATGAATGGAGGAATCCAAAATAGGAAAAGGATTACTATTCTAATATTGTTTAAAAGGGTATGGGTCTCTCATCAAATCACCATGTATGAGTGTGGTACCCTCCTTCTCCTCATTTGGAACCAAGAGAAAGAACCCCTTCACCTAGTTATCATCCTCATGTGCCATGGTAATAATAGGATGAGAAGTTATGAACCAATTGAAAATTGTACAATATTTATCGACTAAGAAAGTGGATGGATCCTTGTATCCCTTGATTTGTCCATCATATGTATCATCTTGTGCCTCCTCCAAATTTATACAATTTTCACCAAGAGGAAGTTCCAAATCTCTCTGAAATAGTGCAAGTGCTTGGTCTTCATTTTGTTTGACCTCAAACTACTCAAGCACATGCAAACCAAAATACACCTAATGTTTATTTGAGGTATATAGTGGCTGAAAATTATATCTTTGTTTCTGTTCACATGTCAGTACAACACCAATTATAACAAAAACATTATTGCAGAAACAAAATAACCCTTTACTTCCCAAAATCTTCATTTCACTAATGCTTCTACGCACCCAATAAATGGATGAATAAGAACTTTCATTTGTTGATCCATATGTAATGTGATCAGCCACCTCCTCTATACCAGAATCTACCACCCATAATGGTAGCTCATAAGTTGTCTCCTTCAAATTATGCATGTCCAACGACCCTCTACTGATCCAAGCAATTCTAGTGCATCCTTTATCCTCTATTTCAGTGATATATTTATCTACCCAATCCATGAATATATAATCACATTTTCTTGCTAATTCAATTGGAATGTCCTAAGCCATATTTCCCATAGATAACAACTCTTCATCCTTATATCAAACTCAATAAGTTCTTGGATAGGATCTTCTTCATCGTGGCTCTTCACAAGCACCTGCAAATTTGCACCTTCCTCATGTTTATCCTCCACATGAGGTTCCTTCATCACATCCAATATTTCATATACCATTTCCAAATTAACATCTTCCATGTAATATAGGGTGTGTGATGAACTCAAATCCTTTAGAATTTGATCATTTTTCATTATTGATTCTTGAAGGGCCCTATGTGTGCTCTTTAATGAATTACTGGTGATCTCCAACTCACTACTGGTCCTTTTTTATTCTTATTTTTCCTTCTTGCGAACACTATGGTATATTTCATCCACCATAAGGAGATTATATCTATCTAATAGTAATTTCATGTATCTCTTCTTCATGTTGACCACTCCTTCCTTAAGTGCTATTAATTCTCCTTCCAACAACATCTTGTCACCAAGGCATTTGTGTCAACAAAGTTATTCATGTCTTCCATAAGCTTCTCTATATCCTACTTTAGTGATCCACTCAAATGATGTGGCTCACAAAGAATATCCTCCACCAAGTTTTCTCCTTCCAATGGCCGACACCTAAGACCACATTTCTTGTGGCATGGATCCACAACACATCTCATTCTCAACACATAGGTCAACATTATAATATTTTGCAAAATCACTTCCATGGTATCAAGTGGAGGGTAACTATGAGGGTTGTAATGAAATGTGACCTTTGAAAAAATCATAAATTACATTATACCTTGGCATTTCATATTCATCCTCTTCATATAGGGACATCATAGTGTCTTGAACTTCCACCAAACTCTATGGTTCACACCCAAGTGGTGTGGCCTTGTCTTCTTCTTCTTTGTGAAACTAAAGTGGCGACTGTAAATATTATTTATAAATATATTTTGGATCCTATACAGAAGATGTCTCACCACCCTCACATGAATCAATATCCTTAGCAGTGATTTGGAAATCACCCACAAAGAAGTTGGAAGTGAATTCATCTTCCACACTGCTAGAAAACAAATGTTGAACTTCTGGGTCTTCAGTTGCACATGGACCCTCTTCATATTCTTCTTGGAATAATGGGCACAAGCATGATATTCCTGGTCATATTGTCTCAATAAACTTGAGGTTTATCCATGTTGAATGGTATTGTGATCATCACTTGTTCAGACTCTTCTTGAAGAGAAACCAAAGAATCTCATAATGCTTGAACATGTAGATGACTTTGATGAATCTTCAATTTTGGTTCATTTTTTTTATCTTTACTAAAAAAGGTGGAAAAATTTGATTCCTCTATGGATGGTTTTCTTCTATTGGAATAATATTCATCAACATTATGTGGCCAAAATCCATACATGAGATAGACATACCCCTTGAAAGTCGTGACTGCACCAACATCCTTTCCCAATGCTAGATAATATGTGTGAAGTATTTCTTGGCCGTTGGGAGATCAGAAATGATTTATTATATATATGATAGATTATAGAAATCATCATCCTCAACTCTTGGTAGGCCTCCATCAACATAGAGGATTTCTTCTTCATATTGTTCAAAATCATCTTCAATTATTGGTACAAGCCTAATGCTTGCAACTTCATATGTGTTATGCAAGATTTATTTACTGAGAGATCACTTTCCATAGGAGTAGAGGAAATAGGTATGATACCACTCTAATGTACCTAAGGGATTAATAGGCACACTAAATCAAGAATACATAACCTTTAATGTTCAGTTCACCAAATACATAAACTATGTGCAAAAATTAACAAGAAATTTACTCTATTGACCTTATTTCTCAATGGAATATTTTCTCAATTATTCAAGGATCATGTGTTGGATTTACAAGATTTATTTCTGGTCTGAAAATAAATATCATATATGTCACAAATTCACAATTCAATTTTATACAATCCAAGAGATGTTTGACCTCAAGAATCATATGTACAATGTGTTGGGACCATTTAGGTTTCGATCATCATCTAGGATGAAGTATACTTCCAGGATCCTGGGAACCCCAACATATACACACTATATCCCTTATATCAGCATAATTAAAAACCATAGTTTTAGGGAAAAATTATAACTGATTTGGGAATCAAACTAGCAAAACTAGCTTTCAGGACAACTCAACTAGTTAAGTAAAAGATCTCCCCAAACAATGGCAAAGGATTTCGAATTCTGGTTTTTATGATTGGTGGGGATTAAGGGAGGTTTTAATTAACTGAAACATATGATATATTCACAATTGGAATTATATAATACTTCTAGCATGGCATACTGCAAAACTAGCTAATAAAAATTGCACAAAGAGCTAGTCTTGGGAAAGGAGAACCCAAAACTGCCTCAAATTCTTATAAACTTGAAATCATACATATATAGGAGACTTATTAAATTTTTAATATGAGAACCAATTTTATTCATTAAGTGTACAACAATGTGTCAAATTTCATAGATCCAAAGCTTCAATAGAGCTCAACTTCATAATTTTTACATCTAGGAGTTAAATCCTTCAAGGAGAAAAAGAAGAAATATAAGAGATGAATCTGAACCAAAGATTTATGTAGACTATAATATGGCTTAGGAATACCTATTTATCAGCTAGTAACTCTCACATGCATGGTGCAACCACTCAATGGATTCCTCTATCTAAAAACTCCATCCAAGTCCACTTCAATCTACATAATCCTGAGGAATAACCTAGGAGGGATCGAATCCTTCATAGGAATGGATAATTATAATTGAAACTCAAACCTACATGCATGCATAGGATACTCTCGAATCACAGAATAAAAACTAGAACAATACTATGGGGCACATCTCCCATAGTTGGCTTGGGCATATCTCCAAGCACTAGAGAAGCTTAGAGCTTACTCACTTACAAACTCAAAATGCCAAAATATGTGAGATGGGTTTGGTATAATTATTTTATATACAAATTTAGATTTATGTTCAAATTTCCCTTTCATTTGGACCACTTTACTCAACCAATGCACCCTCCTTAGTCAATTAGACGACTATATGCTTTGTGCAACTTTTCTTGATTTTTCTGAACTTTCCTTGCTTTGTATGCCTTTCTTGGATTTTTGTTTATTTATTTATTTTTAAACTGACATGCCTTTATTCCTTTTAGTAACAATTCCTTCCTTACTTTCCTAAACTTTCCTGCTTTTCTCACTTACATACTTTTCCTGCACTTTCCTGCTTTGTGCATGTTTTTCTAGATAATTGCTTATGTGTTGCTTTTATCGTTTTCTGCCTTTCTGGATGTTTCTATTTTTCTCCTGGTTTCCATTTAAAATGACAGCTCATTGGGTCCCCAAGGCTTCATGTTCCCACCTTGGACGCCTATCACATCCAATTAATACAAAATGTCATATTATTGCAAATATTATAATTCCAACTTATAGTTTTAGCCCAAGGTTTAAAAAAATAAAATACTATGGCAATTATCATACCAACATGACCCCTATTAATTAATTTATTTCTCCACTAGGGACCATGGGATTCTCAAAGGATAGGGGGTTTCTTCTATGGTTTCATTATCCAAAATAGGGACATTGCAGTTCTCCTCTCCCAAAATTGCTTGTCCTCAAGCAAGAACCAACTCCAACCATTTATGAATCCAACACGTGACTTCAATTCTCAAAATAGGTTGTTGGATGTCTAGAATTGGAATCCTCAATTACAGTATAAATACCAAGGTCCACCATGTTTATGCCACATCACTTTGATTGTAGTCCTCCCCCGGTGACTAATCCTTATTTAGTAAAACTTTCAACGCAGTTAAGATAAATGAATAAATGCTTGGATCCCACCGACTCCTCTGCAAGGATCCAAATGTTCCTGGCCCTTTTGGAAAGTTTCCATTCCAAAGAATGCCAGGGTCCCATAGTATTATATGCATCCTTCTGAACATCAGTAACAATGAAAAATATTTTTCATCATATAAACTAAAAATGAGGATGTGAAAATCATACCACCACACTGGAAGATCAACACTTCCAGTGCAAAATCAAATTTGTGAGGGCCCTTGTAATAAATTATGCAACTCTTTAATGTAGGGTCAAAACCTTGTGAACCCTATCCACCAAGCATAGAAATTATTTTGTTCCTGATGCACACAAGTATTATCGCTCACAAATTTGTTTCTATAACGACATAGATATGAATTCCATGTCCCAAGAAAACTGTAGATATCTTCCAAGTGTTAGATTTTTATCATTTAATCAATATGATCTAGGATCTTATCTAAGAGAATAACATGCACAACAATAATCACAAGAGACAAGAGACACAAAGAGTTTTCCTCGGGGAAACCATAAAGGAGAAAAACCCGCAACTTCCTCGAAGATAGAATGAGCACCAATAGCAAAAGTAAAACCAAAAAACACAAAGATGATCTCCGACAGTTGTTCTGTCTATCACTTCTGTGAGCTCCTCTTCTCTCACTCATGCACTATAGTTGAGTGAGTGCATGTTTCAAATAGAGAGTCTCACTCTCTATTTATACCAGTTTTCCACTTGATAAGTAATCACCGGGTCTGACCTCACTCGGAGAGTCTAATAACCCTAATACCCCTCAACTGTGAGGACTATTGCCTCGACTTACAAAGGAGGATTAACCTAAATGACTTTACATGACTTTATTATATTAATGACTTTCCTGATCGGAGGAACATCGAGGTACAATGAAATACAATATAAAATATACAAGTGAATACATTCCGAAGTTACAAATACATCAACACTCCCTCTTAACTAGGAAGGTATTCCCTTGACACAGTTCATCAACACAAGTCTTCATTACTGGATCATCATCAAAGCTAGATAATCATTAAAGTTGGATCATCATCATAGCTGCTACCTCTATCCCGAACAAATGGTGCTATCTCTCAATTCTACTCGTCATAGGAAGTTCTACAGAGCCAACCTTGTTGGATGTAGGCCTAGCCTCCAGGTAGGTCTTCATGTCTTTAGCACTTATATCTAACCATGGGAGGAACCAATCCTCTCTCCATGTCAAAAGGGAACATCACTTACACCTGAACATGGGAGGAACCAATCCTCTTGCCATGTCAGAAAGGAACAACACTTACATCTGACCATGGGAGGAACCAATCCTCTCGCCATGTCAGAAAGGCATAGCATTGACATCTAACCATGGGAGGAACCAATCCTATCACCATGTCAGAAAGGAATAGCACTTACATCCAACCATGGGAGGAACTAATCCTCTCGCCATGTCAGAAAGGCACAACACTTACATCTGACCATGGGAGGAACCAATCCTCTCGCCATGTCAGAAAGGCCTCACGGACTTATCACTTCCCCTTGGAAGGAACCTCGATCTGATGAACACCAAACTTCTCTATGAAGTACTCAAACTTCATTATGTCCATTTCTAGCATAGAATCATATCAAGGTTTATTACGTCCAAGGATAACCTGCTAGCTTCACCAGGACTAATTACATCTTAGGACAACCTACAGGACTGTTTATATCTGAGCAACCTACAATATTAGCTAGGATTTTATGCTCAGACAACCTGCCTCACTGGCTATGATAGAACTCATCACTCCCTCTTTCAAGAGATATCGATCTGGATCACATACTGGAGCTTCATTGCTCCTCTTCTTCTTTGGTTGTACTCGGTGCCACGCAGGACTGCTTCCTGCTAAACCAAGAGATCACACCTAATCCCATACTGAAGTAGCACCCTGAAGTGCTCGTCCTATCAATGGCACTACCTGCCCAATCAAAATCCACATAACCATGCAGGTTAGTCTTCTGATTTGTATCATGTTCAACTGTACCATTTAGGTACCTCACTGCATGCTATGCAACCAAGTGATCATGTTTCAGATATGTTAGGAAGATCAATGAACAAAACATCTGACAATACATCGTGGCATCAACCATATTTGATAAAGTATCACTCAATAGCTTTAGGTTCGATGCCATAGGTGTGGCCATGTCCTTGCATTCCATCATCTTGAACCTCTTCAAGATCTCCACTGCATACTTCCCTTATCCAAGGGAAATTCCAGTCAGATTATGCCACACCTCCATGCCTAGAAAGTAGTGCATCATACCCAAGTCCTTCATCTCAAACTCGACAGCAAGTCTCCTTCTTGCATCTTTAATGAGTTCCTCTTTTCCTATCAGGAACATGTCATCGACATATAACAGGAGCATCACTAGTCTTCCGCCTTCAACCTTGAAGTAAAGGTTGGAATCCGCTTTAATCTCAGTAAAGTCTAGAGCCATCATTAATTTGTCCATATTTTTGTACCATGTCGAACCTCGGGATCTTCTGCAGTCACTCCCTTTGAAGCGAAGCATCATTCTCCCTCTTCCTTTCGGTATGTCTTTCTTCTAACTGTTCTAGAAACGTTTTAAGGCCTTCCTCAATATTTTTTAAAACCCCAGTCAACATTTCCTCTACCTTCTTAGATTTATGATCCTCTTCATCTGAGGAGTCCTCTATACCAATTACAATCTCCTTCTTAAGTTTCGGTTTTATAATTGCTTTCATGTTAAACCTTATTTTGTTGGTGGCTCAATTTTTTGGCCTCCATCTACTGGTTTCAGGTCTCATTACACAACTATAAAATGTTTCAGGATCAGAGAAGGACTTTTCAGATATACCTAGCTTTAGTTTCTTGGATGTTGATTGCTTTTCAACTTCTTCAACCAACTCAGGGATGTCAGTTGTCTTCTTCTCCTACCTTATGTCTTGTATTTTATCTTCGTGAGTATAAATACCATGACTCTGAATGGATAGAGTAACTTCTGGATGTGATTTCCCCTTATCAATTTCAACTGGCATATGTAAATTCATCTCTTCCTCTACAGGCTCAAGCTCTGAATTACATTGTTCATTGTGTTTTAGGCCTTCCTCCTGTGTACCTTTTCCACCCTGATCACTACTCAGAGGATTATTTAATGTTTTCTTTGAAGTTTCAATTCATTTTCTCTTTTTATCATCCACCTTACGCTTGTCATCATCAGACATTTCTTGTTCAAGTTTAAAACCCGACCAAAATAGAAAGTGCGACCAAGACCTTTCATGCCTCTTTAATTCCTCAAGCACAAGTAATTTCAACAAGCAATGATGAAAAAACTACGGTAGGAATGTTCAGGATGGTTCTGAACTCTGGTAGCCATTTTGGAAAGAATTCTCAGAGGATAATAGGGAGAAATTAATATTTTAATTCCTGTTATATGAACTATGAATCTCAAATGATACATGAACACTATAACAAACCAACCTTCACAAGTCACATAATATGAAACAATGTTTAAGATGTTGCGACATTCCTCTTTTAGAAAGCTCATGTGGATTCCCTTTCTCTAGTCGAGGTTTGTATGTTGGGGGAGGAGGAACTGATTGTAGTATATGTTTGCTGGTTTCTTTTTAAACCATATCTCACCCTCAACAATCACACCGATTGTGGGTGGAATTGAATCCTCGGTGACTTGGAATTCAAAACCACCAAAATCAACTACTGAACCTTTGAAATTCAAAGGAAAATGCTTTGTGAATTCAATATTGTAACCATGTATCCTCTCGCACACGGAAAACTAGCATAACTCCTTCAACTTCTGAACAAAATACGAGAATGTTTTGGTTCATTCCATGTTCTCTGGCTCAAATTTGAGTAATTTTCCACTCAAACCATTCGTCCTTTTCATTTATGTAGGCACGCATAGAAAAAACTAAACAATGTGAAGTGAATCCAATCCACATTCAAGAGGAATTCTGGATCCTGTTTTGGATTCGAAACGTTCGATATACAATTATAAATATTGTGGTTTTTAGGACTCTTGCTACAATTAACCACCACAGAAGTATTGCTACAGGAATTATCATTCTGATAAGAAATTGTTGGTCATGACCCATGATCTTCACAACCAATCAGGGATTAGCATAGGACACAACTATTATAGATTGAAATGGAAAGAGCTAAAATTCCATAATGAAACATCAACACAAGGTAAATGGCACATTTTCTAATAATCAAACCACTTTTCAAGGCTTTTAGCGCAGTCATTACTTGAATTTCAACTTAAATAAGCTCTATTCTGTGAGGAAGAATGATGATTCGTGTTGTCGGACTCTTCAAACATTGAACCTTCCTTTGTAACATTTAAAACTTAACCCTTGGGTTGATTTAAAACCTGCATGGTTATTTAAGGCATAAATATTCTCAAAGGATATTATAAACAATTTAAGAGAGGATAATACCAACCTTTAAGCTTGAAATGAAATGAAATTTAACAACACAGAACATTCTAAAACTAGGGAATTTAACTAGGTCTATATAGGATGGAAAGGAAAAATATTAGGAAAAATAGGATGACATATCTAGGACTAACATCTAGCTCTGTTTGGGGGCGGTATTGTCCTTGTGAGATACCAAGAATAGTAGAGCAAGTTCCATTCACATTCAATTGTTATCCTGATAAAATTACAATTGTTGACTTTAACTGAAAATGATCATTCTAACTACAAATCCATTCGGCTGGAGTCTTATTTAACAAACCTGAAAAACTTACTGATATTTAAAATGGGATTATGTCACCCATGACCTTAGTAAATGTGGAATTGTTTAAGGAATATCCCATTGACCGGTCCTGCAAGTTCTTCTTCTTCTAGGTTCTACAAAACAAACATGTCATTACCCAAGACCTTTGCAATCCTGAAGGGGACAAACCATAAGCTATCAAACTTTCCATGTTTAATATTTTCATATTTACATGCATCCCATATAAGAACCATGTCACCAGGAAGAAACGTTTCCTCTTCAGTCTTTTATCAAACATTGCCTTGACCTTATCTCTGTGTGCTTGAGATTTTTCTTCTAGTAATTCCCTTTTTGTTGCACCTCAATCAATTGATAAATTCATCTCTGAACTTTATTTGGTTCTTCTACATTGTCCTCCATAAACTTTATTACTAGTAATCTGAATTGAATTGGAAAAACAATATCAGTACTGTAAATTGATTTGAAAGGAGATGTGCCAATAGATTTCTTGGTTTTTACTCGATCTCCCGAGAGAGCATATTCCAGTATGGTATCCCATTCTCTCTTATTCTAAAATAACATCTTTTAAATACAATTGATGAGACTTTTATTTGTTGACTCTACCAAAACATTACCTTGTGGGTAATAGGGCATGGAATGCTTGAGTAGAATATTATGCCTTTCACAAAAATGCATCATAGCACTAGACTTAAAAGTTGCATAGTTATCAATTACAAGTTTTGGGGGACATCCAAATATACTCAAAATATTTTCCTCTAGGAAGTTAATGATTACTTTATCGGTTGCCCTCCTAGTAGGAATTGTCTCTACCCATTTAGTGAAAAATTCATTAGTTTTTAAAATCCACTTATGTTGTCCACTTGAGGGAGGATTAATTTCACCTATGAAATCTAACCCCCATTGTTAAAAGGATGCATTTACTGCAATAGGTTTTAAGGGTAGAGAGAATTTTTTTGGCTTTCATCACAAGCTCTGACCTGAGCATAAACATCAGAGAACAACAAGGACCAATAATACCCTTCCCTCAAGATTTTGAAGATTGTGGATTTATAGTATCAATTTCCTCTGCAAGCCCCTTCATGAAAATCTTGAGTTGCCATATTAGCATCATCTTCACTCACACACTTGAGAAGCATTCCTTTGGGGTCCTTCCAAAACAAATTCTAATCAACTAAACAATATTTCATAGATTTAAGCTTTCAATGAATGACATTTTATCTTGTCCAAATATGATGGGCATTGAAAATATAAAATAAAGTAAACTATATCTCTATACCAAGATGAAGCAACATACATGTTATAAATTGATCCTTGTCATGTTCTGCCTACAATTATGAATGCACTAATTGGTTCAAGATATAGTTCAATCGCAAGGCTTCACAATTAAAATGTGCTAGTAGTATAGCAAGTCCTTGTCCCTTAACTAATTTTATAGGCATGGTTTCCATGTTATACTCCATAATTTTTTCTATCCAACGCCCCATTTTCCCTTCACTTCCAGGTTGTAAAAGAACCTCTTTGGCCGCAGCATTAGGCACATAAGCTATGACCTTGGATTGCAGAAGGTAGACTCTGAAGAACTTAAGTGCTTTAACTAAAGCATAAGCTTTTTTTATTATTATGTTATACTTAAGATCAGAATCTCTAAGAGTTTTACTAGATAATGAAATGGGTTGTTCCAAACCCTCTAAATTCTTTTGTAACAACACTACATCCATAGTGTCTTCAGATGCAAAATAAAAGCTTAGTAACTTTTTAGAAAAATATACTTATCACCACTAGAGCTTTAGTAAGGCCTTATTTTATTCTTTCAAATGATGATCTAGCTTCATTTGTCAATCTAACTTCTTGATCCTTCTTAATTTCCCTAATGATACTACAAAATTAGTAATGAACCATCTTAAAAAGATTAATTTCCCAATGAAAGATTGGACTTATTTTTTGTTTCTTGGGATATGTATCTTTAGAATAGCTTTAATGTGATCAGGATAAATTTTGATACCTTCATTCGAGACTATATGGCCAAGAAGTTTACCTTCATGGATGGTGAAATGAGGTTTCTTTGTGTTCAAAGATAATCCAAACTTCATGCACTTGAGAAAAATATTTATTAAATGTTTAAGATGCTCATCATTAGATTTAGAAAAAACAACAATGTCATCTAAATAGTTAACCACAAACCTTTCCTTTTCACCAACAAAATATATGTCCATATACCTTTGAAAGGTTGCACCTATGTTCATGAGACCAAAAGGCATCTTGTCGTACATGAACGTCCCCCATGGAGTAGTAAAAGTAGATTTTTATTTGTCATCTACATGTACAACTATCTGAATATATCCTAAAAATCCATCAATCGTGGATATTCAATGAGCACCTACTACTCTTTGCAAGATCTGATCAATTTTAGACAGTGGGTAGTTATCTTTAAGAGAACACCTATTTAAATTCTGAAAGTCCACACATATTCTTATTTCTCCATTTTTCTTCAGCACTGGTGCTAAATTATCTACCTAGGTAGAATATATAATAGGTACTAATTTTAGGATATAAAAGCTTCTTTACCTCTTTTTCAATGATCAGTAACAACATTGGATTTATGTGCCTTGATTTCTATCTAAACGGATTAGTGCCTAGATTCAAAATAACATTGTGTTGGATAATCTTGGTATCATAGGTTTTTTAAGTCTTCGTATGACCAAGCAAAAATATCCATAAATTCTTTCATCAGATCTATGTATCTCTTTCTCCGTTCATTTGACGATGCTTTGGACAGCTTTATCATTCTTCATTCAGCTGCATTTCCTATGTTACAACACACTACATTCTCTTCAAAAGATTGCACAATAGGACTTTAAAGGGTGTCATTATTAGAAAACAACCTTTATAAAGGTACAAGACCCTTTGGGATGAAATTTCCTTTAAGTTCGATCATATCATGGTTTCCAATTGAATTCTGGAAACAAGAAGCACTATCGCTTACCTCAATATCTTCATCTTGATCAATCTATGATGTAGAAAACTCACCAGTCAGTTCCAGAAACTTCTTGATTTCCTCATCATCCTGAAACACTCACCAATGCTTAACGGTATCTAGAATTGATGGTCTATATCTAACCTCAATTGGATATCTAAGTTGAGGTTGTTTGGGCACCTTAAAATTGTTGGTTGCTAAGGCCAAGGATTCATATGTTTGAATATTGTAGTCTCTCTCAACACAAGATATATTGAATGCTGAAAATAAATTATCAACAAGGTACGAATATTCATTTCTATAACTTTCAACAACTACTGTTTTATCTTATATACATTTCTTACCTGTGGAACAACTAGCTCCAATTCACCAAAAAATGCCAATTGTTGAATGTTCAAATTTTTTACAGCCCTCGATCCAAGTATCAATACTTCATACTCATAAATATTGTTAGTTGTTTGAAATTCTAGTTTTTACATTGAAGTGATTACACCATCAACCGGATAAATCAACATGACTCCTTCTCGTGCTCCTTCCTTGGATGACGAACTGTCAAAATACATAAGCCACGGAGTGTCATGCACTTCAATATATCATTGAACTCGAACTTCCTTCTCCACTTGCATAGATCTTGTAATCTCATCATTCAAATTAACATGCATGATCCAATATCATCTTGCACAACATAAATAGGATGATTAGTTGTTTTTTCATAATCGTGAACACGATAAGAAAGTCATACTTATCTTTACAATATCCTCTTCTCTCCTCCAAAAAATGGAATAGTTTCATATGAGAGGTCCATTTGTAGGGTTGAACCTAACTTTTTTTTTACAAATATCTTGACAAAAACATTCCAAATTTGGGTGAAATATCAGCAATCATGATATCCATCATCATAATTTTCATAGGAAGTTGTGTGATGTTGAATACAAGATATTTTATCATTCGAAGAGGCTTGAATTCCCTTGAATCAAAAGCATACAAATCATCATATGGTTGGGTGATACTTAACCCTAGGGATTCCATTACTACATTTGTCATCAAGTTGTGGGAATCACCGGAGTCTAAGAGACAATTGATCAACATCTTGTCATGAATAGTAAAGGTGATAAAGAAAGGTGGAGAAAAATCAAACTTTTCATCTGACTTGTGACCAAAAATGATGGTAGGATGTTCATCCTGTTAAGGGAAGGTTTCCAATAAGACTAGTTCTTCATGAGTTCAGTTAATGGGACATGTGTCTTGATTTTACTAATTTCATGTTCAAAATTGAACAAAAAGAATATTTTCCTACCTCTTCAGTCTCTACAGGTTTTTCTTTATTAACAGGTTGTTTTTTCTTCCTTTCAGGGGTATTGATTGGCACCTGCTTAAAAGGAGTAGTTATATTTTAACGTTTATTCTAAGAAACATGTTTAGTCCCAAATATAAAATCATAATTCATTTTTGGAGTATTTGGATAAATGTCTAATGAACATATTGGATTTAAAAAATTATGTTCAAAACTATTTTCAGTATCCTGATAATAAAAAATTGAATGTTGATTATCAGATCTACTTAGGTGCCCGCAAGAAGACTCACCTTCAATATGGTTCATTTCATGATCCTGGTATTCAATTTAAATATCATATGTTTCTTCTACTTAGGTGCCCGCAAGAAGACTCACCTTCAATATGGTTCATTTCATGATCCTGGTATTCAATTTAAATATCATATGTTTCTTCATTTTTATCAACCATATTGTTATGAAATGGAGGCTATATTATTTGATCATCATTATTCCTTATGTCTCTAGCCAAAAACATTGGATTGGAGGGTCGCCTAAACTAGTTTTGGTTTCGATTATCCACTTCCTAATATGGTTTATTTTGAGTTTTATTCTCCATATATTGTCTTGCAAGTTTTGATGAAAGACTCTTGATGAGTTTAATCAGCTCATCAATTTTATTATTTGATGGTTTTTACCCTAAATTAGAAGGACCTAAATATTTCTTTTTCATTTTCTATCCCTCGTACTCTGGTCTAACCCTGATTTTATCTTCTTCCAAAAAGATTTGACTCTACCTCCAAGGTAGCTTCTTGGATGTTCACTAGATTTATAGCCCTCCTTTCCCTCAACAATAAGGAAAATTCTACGTCGAAGGAATTGGAAAATGTGAGTTTTGTTGAAGTTTTAGTTGGTTTTATCTCGACAAGAATATTCCCATACATCTTGTTAAACCATTTTGTAAAATATGCGATTGACTCTTCTGATTTTATTTTCAACACCCCAAACTCGGTTATGCAGTAGAGGTAGTATTTTGTATCCCCCCACTATTTCATGAAGGTTTCCTCTAGAGAATCTATCCCATTTATGGAATTAGGTGGAAACTCTCTAAACCACTTCCTGACTTCTCCATCTAAACTCTGCACAAAAACATACATCCATGCATATCCTCATTTTCAATGTTTTCGTAATCAACATAGATATAATAAGCATTTAAATTATCTTCAATATATTGTAGCCTCTCCATGTCCATTAAAACTAGGGAGATACTTAAGGTAATCACCACCATGTAATGCATTGTGAGGTTGTGGTAATACTAAATGGGTGTATCTGGTAGCTACGATAGCATCCATCCTATTAGGTGGAGATACTCCTCCTACTAATATCTCCATGATTGATGAAGACTGAGTTTGAAGAAGTATTGGGATTTTGGATTTACTAGTAATAGGCATGTATAAATTTGACTCGGGCATAGATGGTTTAAATGAACCAATTCCTTCAAACTTTTGGAATTATTCTGGGATTTCAGATGATGCTAAAGGCTTGGTGAAAACTCTATATGTAGCAATTTGGGATTTTGGATCAAAGTTTTGATATTTAGGTATGGTAACAGACAAAAACTGCTTCAAAATCTACCTCTATAAAAATGGTAAATCAGTCAAGGTTGAACGTAGGATGATCTCTTCTTTTTCTGTACTCTAACTTACAGGAATCTGACTTTGTATAAAAACGTTGGAAACTTATTTCTATCAAGCTCTTTCTTCTTGGATAATTCTCTCTATATCAAACTCAGATGATACATATGATGAATGAGGATTACCTCTGGTTCTAATCCCTTTAGAAGCCAGAACCAAAGGGATTGATTGATTGTTTTTAGCATTGATTGTTAGATGAATGGTGTAGTCAATCAAATATATTGATTGTTTTTATCATTAAAACCATATCAAAATAGATACCCATGAAAAATAATTCAGTTTTGTCCCCGGCAGGGGCGCTAGAAGATGTTAGTCCCAAAGTTTGTACTATACTACAAGAATACAAATTTCAAGCCCTCAAATTTTAAAATTTGGATTTAAAGATAGGTTAAGTAAGGTATTAAGGGACTGTAGGAAAAAAGGCAGAGAGTAGAAGAGAGCTAAAAACAATAGACTCTGAAAATAATGAGAGATGACCAAAACGAAGGAATAAATGTTTCAAGATAATTCAAGTTTTAAAATTTTAATGTTAAATGACAGAACATTCAAACTCAAAAGAAAGCTAAAACCTAGCTCTTGATATATAGTATTAATCTTAGTATCAGTTACAGACCTTAAAAATAAACAGAGCATGTCTTAAACTCCCAAAAATATCCCCACGACCCTCATATCAGTAACCCCTACTATTATGCCCGCAGGGGTGTAGCTCAACCAAAGATTCGCTTCATATGAAGGACATGTTGTAAAGGGAGATTACAAGTTCAAATTACCCCGTCTTACCCGTTCCCCATGTGTTCGGGTTGTGTGGGTACACCTAGGGGCATAGTGGTACTGTGATTGGATCCCTGGACCCCGTGTCATGCAAGTAACAGACCAACCCCCAGTTTGCAAATTCCCTTAGTACAAAAAAATAAAAATAAATAACCCCTACTACTATATGACTTTTTACATTTTATAATTTAATTGAGTTCCTAAAACAGTTTTTGAGATCCAAAATATTAGGATCGAATATTACAAAATAGTTACAAATTAAATTGGACAATTAAAATAGTTGGATTGTATTCAATTCATTCCTTTGACCCATCAAAAATCAACCTTGAAGATAATCACCAGTTGTAATTTCATAATACCTCAGAGACACACATGTTATTCCCAACAAAACTAGCCAAAATTAAATATTTATTTGAATAATTCGAAACCTTCGATGTGAAGTAGCTATCCAAAACTTCCCATAATTTGATTCACTTTTTCCTCAATACTTTGGACACGTAGAGACTTCGAAATTTGGAGACTAAATTAATCAAACTTGGTGTGTTGCTTCAGCCAAAATAGCTAATCCATCTAAGGCCTGAGATTTATTTTGCAACCGTGAAAATTGTTTCCCCATAACACGAAGTCTTTTTAGAAGGTCTTCATTCTGTTTTAGAGCTCCTCGTTACTTTGTTAAGTCACCTTTCTTCTCTTAACTTCCTCTTGAGCCACCTGGACCAATTCAGCATAGTTTGTGTTTAATTCCTTAGTTCTTTCCTCAAAATCTGGTTTTCTTGCATCATCCTATTGTTAGACTCATTCAAATCTGTGTTAGGTAATGTATACTATTGAAGATATTTCTTAATATTTTCTATATCCAACTCTTCTCTAAAATAACTTTCATCTGTCGGGACTTCCATGGGATGATCCATTTCAGCTGCAAGTTCTTGTCCACTAGAAGAATGGGTCAATTCCTGTGTATTCACACATTCTTCTTTGTTTTTTAAATCTATAGGGTCTAATTTCTCTTTATCTTATGAATATTCCATCATAATATTTCCTTTATCTATATGTATTTATTCCAAAATTTCTAGAAACTTTTTAAGGCATTCATCAATATTTTCTAAAACCCATTCAATATTTCCTCTTCCTTCTTATATTTACGGTACTCTTCATCTTAGGATTCCTCTATACCAATTACAGTTTCCTTCATAAGTTTTGGGTTTAGAATTGTTTTCATGTTAAACCTTAGTTTGTTCGTGGCTCAGGTTTTTGGCCTCCATCTACTAGTTTCAGGTCTCTTGACACAACTATCAAACATTCCAGGATTAGAGAAAGATTGTTCATACATACCTAGCTTTAGTTTCTTAGATGTTGTTTCCTTTTCAACTTCATCAACAAACTCAAGGATTTCAAGGCTCTTTTTCTCCTGCCTTATGTCTTGGATGTTATCTTCCGGAGTAGAAATCCATTGACTCTGAATGGTCTTCAACATATTGACTTACGGATGTGCTTTCCCTTTATCAATTTCAACTAACATATACAAATTCACATCTTCCACTATAAGCTTAGGCTTTGAATTACATTGTTCCTTGTGGTTTGGGACCTCCTCTGTATGTTTTCCACCATGATCACTACTGTGAATCTAATTTAATGTTTTCTTTGAAGTTTGAGGCCATTTTATATTTTTATGATCCACCTTACCCTTGTCATTATCAGGCATTTCTTGTTCAATTTTAAAACCCGACCAAAATAGGAAGTGTAACCAAGACCTTTCATGCTTCTTTAATTCCTCAAGCACAAGTAATGTTACCAAGCCATCATGAAAAACAATGTGGTGGGAATGGTCAGGGTGATTCTGAACTCTGGTATCCATTTTGGAAATAATTCTTAACAGATAATAGGGAAAATTTATTTTTTTAATGCCTTCTATATGAACTAGGAATCTCAAATGATACATGAACATTGTATCAAACCTTCCTTAAAATTTCACACAACGTTGAACAATGCTTAAGATGTGCCGTCATTTCTCTTTAAAAAATATCATGTGGATTCCCTTGCTCTAATCGAGGTTTTTATGTTGAGGTAGGAGGAACCAAACGTAGTATGTGTTTGTTGGTTTCTTTTCAAACCATCTCTCGTCCTCTGCAATCACACCAATTGCAGCTGAAATTAGCTCCTCGGTGACTTGGAATTCAAAGCCAACAAAATAAAATAATAAACCTTTGAAATTTAGAGAAAATGATTTGTGACTTCAATATTGTAACATTGTATCCTCTCGCACATGGAAACCCAACCTGCCTCCTTCAACTTTTGAACATGGTGCGGTGAATATTTTGGTCCATTCCATGTTCTCTGGCTCAAATTTGAGTAATTTTCCACTAGGACCGCTCTCCCTTTCATTTTTGTAGGCATGCACTAAAAAAACTGAACAATGTGAAGTGAATTCAAGCCATAATCAAGAGGGATTATCCTTCAGATAAGAAATTCGAACCAATATATGATTCATGTATGTAGGCCATGACCCATGATCTTCACATCCAATTAGGGGTTAGCATAGGACAGAACTATTATAGATTGAAATGGAAAGAGTTGAAATTCCATAATGAAACATTAACACTAGGTAAATGGCACATTTTCTAATAATCAAACCACTTTTCGAGGATTTTAGCGTAATCATTACTTGAAGTTCAACTTAAATAAGCTACATCATATCATGCTTTTTTCCAACAACACGCGTGTGAAGAAGAATGGTGATTCGCATTGTCAGAATGTTCAAAACATGAACCTTCCTTTGTAACATATAAAACTTAACCCTTGGGATGACTTAAAACTGCATGGTTATTTAAGGCATAAAGATGCTCAAAGGAGATTATAAAACATTTAAGATCCCATATAAAACAAACCTCTAAGCTTGAAATGAAATGCAATTTTAGAACAATAAATATTCTAAAATTGTTGAACATGTGTTGTCATTGATGTCAAAGGACAAAATGTTGAACCCAAGTGTTATCATTGATTTCAAAATAAAATGAAGGGTTCCTCGTACAAAGCCACTTTGAAGACATACATAAGTTTAGAGAGGGAAAAGATCCCAATATGACATGTGTCATATGTGCGCATATAACAACCTTGAAAGAATAATATGAAAAATCGCAAATGTGCAGAAATATTGCTTTGGTACAAGACTTATGAAGAAGAATATGAGATACGAACATGTGTGTAAAAGTCCCACAAAGAAAATGGCATATGATACGGGACATATGAAGAAGAATATGAGATACAAACTTGTGTGTAAAAGTACCACAAAGAAAATGGAATATGATATAGGACTTATGAAGAAGAATATGAGATATGAACTTGTGTGTAAAATTCCCGCTAAGAAAATGGCATATGTGCGCCAAACACCACAAAGTTGAATTGTGATAAGTGGCATGCCGACGGAAATGATAACTTGATCAAGATGCAAACAAGTGGGGGTGTTATTCAAGTAAAAGGACTTTCAACAAGTGGAAACATATATTTATTCAGAAAGAGTATAAATAAGAAAGAGATGGATGTGTTGAAGTAAGCTTGTAGAATGAAGACTTGAAGATAATATGTTTTGGGCAAGCTTCGTTTTCTTGGGCCCAATAATGGATCGTTGATCGTAGAAAGAATATTTATGCAATGGATCTAAATTACGCAGATGGGAAGAGGATGAATAGTAAGAAGAGTGCTAGATAGAAGGATATCCGGTATTTGGGATGTGCGAAGGTGCTACTCAGTAGATGACTAAGACATCTAAATCACATATGTGACTAAGCAATGCAGGAGTGCAGAAAAGTGGCAGCCATAGTTTCACATCGTAGTTAAGGCACGTGATTGTTCTAACACATATAATAAGAGGCAAGACATAGATCAGAAGATCTATAACAGTTGAAATTTATAGACAAGGTAATTTGGATATCCTAGTTATTTTGGATACACTCATATTTTTATATAAGGGAGGCAGGAAGGGGAAAGGATAAGGGAGTTAGAGCTTCCTTCCAGTAGGTGCTAGTAAAAATTATTAGGGAGGTAGGATGAGGAAAGTAAGAGGGAGTTGTATCTTCCTTCCATTCACAACTAGTAAAACTCAGGGAGTTGGTGCTTCCTTCCAATGGTCGCTAGTAAAACAATTCGGGGGTTGGATCCTCCTTCTAGACAGAGCTGGTTAATATAATTTGGGAGTGGGTTCTTACATTTAGTGGTAGATGAAGAAACAATTGGAGATTACAGCCTTCCATGGGTTGGTGCACAAATGCAACGAGTCACAGTTTTCCCAATAAGACAAACATTTGTTCAGGTTATTGCTCCCATAGGTGAAGATCGTTACAATTTTATGCCTATAACCAGTAGATTCTTACTTATGGACTAGATAGACACCTGGAATGAGTTGTTTCTCATGTGTGGATATTGTACTCTCCCACTTATGTATTAATTCATTTTAACAATATATATATATATATATATATATATATATATATATATATATATATATAATTATTCTTCAGTCTTTGTGTGCAATTGTGTTTGTTTCAACTGAAACGTTTTAAGTGGTGAAAGTTGCTTAATTGTGAAATAATTTGATATCTATGTTTATATTGGTTCACCCCCCCACCCCCCACCTCTCAATATAAGATAAATCCAGCAGAAACTAAAAAATTTAACTAAGTCTATATAAACTCGAATAGTAGCTAGACTGGAAAGGAAAAAGTTGAAGAAAAATAGGATGACAGATCTAGGACTTACACATATTATACTATACCCAAGTATTGTATCAAAGGATTTTCATAGAGATATTTGCATTTGGAAAGTTAAATTATTAAGAATCATGTTTTTGGGTTACATATTCCTTTAAGAAGGCTAGCTTTAGAAATTACAATAAACCCAAATCCTCAATGTTTTCTCACTTATATCGAACCATTCTCCTCAACAAGTGCAACAACATTCCCATTGATGTCCTAATATTGTATCAGGTAGGCCATACCACATAACAAGTGGGAAAGCACGACCTAGAAGGAAACTTGCTAGTTGCAAACAATCACTAAGGTATGCAAAAGGAAAATGCATTAATGTCAACATGCAAGATAACTCAACTCTTAGAGGTGTTCCACTCTATTTAGGGTGGAACTCTTAACTTCCCTATCATGACATCAAATTTTAAAATCCATTTTTTTTCTTTTGGGAGGACACTACTTTACCTTATTCACATATTTTACAAGTGTCTTAAAGAAATTTTTAAAGATAATATATCGCGGGGAAAACCTCACAAGAACTTCCCCTCATTGCAGGTATGCTATCCAAGTCAAACCATAGATTCTTCGTTGAAATTTGAACCTAGGTGGGGAGGGTAACAACCTTTCCTCACAACCACTTGAGCTACACCCAATTGACCAAGTTTCTTTCAAATTTTGCATGAATGTCCAATGTAACCTCTATGAGAGTCGAGAATTATAATAGGTTTAAAAAATTATATAAAACACATTCAATGCATAGTTTAGCCCTTACGAGTTTACATCATGAAAAAACTTCCAAAAGGTGTGATATGCAATATCTATAGATAAAATACCTATACTTAAGGAAAAAACAAACTCCATATCCAAATCTATCGTTTATTTGGGATTTATAGTTCAAATCTACAATTTTTCCTAATAATGATAAAGGCATAACTTTTATGATCTACCTCTTTTTTCGTGGAGTAAATCCATGGATAGTATTACCCAAATAAGTATTAAACGGAAATAGTTGCCATTATTCTTCTATTATAGCTTTATTCGTCATCCACTGTTATGTCAGTTACACTTGTCTTGATCAATACTAGTATCAAGAGACCGAATTTTCCATTCTTCTTCTTTTATATTGTTGTTTCTCATCCATTGGTATTAAGTTATACTAGTCTTGATCAATATGAACCCATGAAAGTACCATACCTACAAGGCCCTAACTAAGATCATTATGGTCCTATGGGTATGGAAAGATAAGGTATAGTTCTATAAGTAAGATCTCGACACATGATGAGAAGGTATTACCAAAGATACTATGTTTCAACATTTTCTTTTGAAGTAGGAGAATTATTGGTGATTCTACCTCTACTCACTTTGAATAATGGGACGTTTTTTCCATGAAGGTGAGATCCTATTAACCCTCTTCAAACTTGGGGTCCTTGTGCTTCAATTCCTCAATTTCTTGGAAAGGGTTCAAGTATATTGCACTTGCCTTTCTGTATGTCATTTTTTCAATCCCCTAAATAATTCTTCTTGACAAAAATATTCATGTTCAAATCTCTTGCAATCTAGGTAGGTTGAAATATATATTTACGGGTGTTCTTTAGAGTGTCACGTTCCCACCCCTCTACTCGGAAGAGAGGACACGACCATGATGTTATCTAACCCGGGAAATGTAAATCCCATGAACATACACATGATGAAAATTCATTGAAACTAAAACATGCACAAGTACATAAAACATTAACATACAGCGGAAGCAAATTACATTTCATTCACATTCAATCCTTCAATATGTTCAAAGTAATTTATCAAGCAAATACAGTTGCAGAGATTAAACACAAGGAAATACTTATCTTGAGAAAGAGTTGTCCCGCAACCAGCTACGTCGCTGCAACGTTCCTCCCAACCATAGGCCAGTGTGTTCATCAATCTCTCAGCAACACTGCCACCCCTGAGTTGGGCATGATTTCCACAAGGAATAAGGGGACACCAGCAGGCTCACACGTAGCCAAGGATACGCAAAACTCATCCAAGCCAACACAGTTGGGTTTATAAGGCTATAAAAGAGTTGGAAAGGCTGACTGCTAAGCTAGTGAGTTCAACCAAAGAGCTATGGACACCTGCACCAGATCTATCCTGAATTCTAAAACATCTACACACCCAACACAAGGAATCATCCCCTAATATATTGCACAGTCCCTTGGGTATGCCTTCCCTTCCAGTGCTTCAGGGTGTGCAAAGAAGAAATCCAACCCTCTAGCTATGTCTGTGAGGCTTCTTCTTCCACTAGGTTTATCAAGTTAGCTTAGACCCCATTTCCACTTCAAAAACAGTTCAAATCAAAACAACAGAGGCATACACAAAAATTGCAAGATCTGGGATTGATGAAAATGTTGTTCAACCAAAACATAAACGGTAATGGGTAAAACAACCCCCTTAGCAGCAATTCGATTTCCAGAGTCGTTTATGGCCCTAACGTGGCCAAAATGAGCTCAACGACGCCCAAAATTCATGGCTCTGTTCTCCCACTCATTGGGAAACACTAAACAATGAAACTCCCCACCGTGGGCATGTGGAAATGGCACCAAAATGCCTCTCAGATATCCTAGCCAGTAGAATTTAACAAAAACACTTCACAGCCATTGTAAAAACACATGAAACTGCAAAAACGTGAATGGAAAATGCACCAGCAGCTCCAAAAACGTGAGGAAGACAACCCAATCTCTGGCATTACAAAAACGACCTCCCATCCATGGGAAAATGAAGCCAACAACCAAAACCGTGGAATGAAAACACACAAGAAAACTCCAGCTGCTCCCCAAAACCCCAACGTGAAGGAGAATGGTGAGGAAAATGGAAAACGTGGATGCATGGCAGAATGGCATATGTTTTTGGATATTTTCCTTGCCAAGGAAGTCAGGACACGTTTTTCAAAAATGGGTTCCCTGCGCAATTCAAATTTTTGCCCATACTCTTCCCATTCCATGCAATAACTAACTCAACCACATTCTGGTAGAAATAAATGTTTGGGGAAAAAGACAAGAAAGGTAGTTGACAGTTTGATGGGTTCTCTCATGGACATTTGGAATTTCCCCATTGGCCCCAAAGGTTAAATACACCCCCCCCTTATCCTTAGGAAATCATGCCCCCGTATCATTATTTGTTGCATTGACATAACTGGTTGTGGGTTTTTAATTAATTGCATACTTACATGATGATTCAAAATTATAATGTCTCAGATAGCACAAAATACCATCAACAACGATTTTAATTGCCGAAACATAAAATGCTAAATCGATGGTGGGGATTTTTCCTTTAGCTCCACACCATGACTAATTACAATATATACATTATATACATTTTAATGCAAATGGGGTCAAAACCAGGTTGTTACATAGAGTTTTCTATGTCACATTATATTTCATTTTTTTTTGTTTGGATGTGTGCATGCAAGGTAGTTAGGCTTAGGGAAAGCCTTGCAATTGAACAAAATGTTCTCATCTTCCAAAAGTTGCTCCTAAATTCAATGCAACAACCATAGCTTTATGTTTCATTTTTTTCCACAAGATAACCTTGTATATCATAAATTGATGCACTTTATAAATAAAACTTATGTTATTTCACATTAGCAAAATTGGAATCATATTGCAATTTCATGGGAAGCCCTCAAATCTCATGCATTTGCATTCATGAGGGTGTGTATTTAAAAGGTTCAAAACCTCACAATCCTATTATTTATTAAGGGGAATTCTCTCCACATAATGGAAGAATCCCATTCAACTACCATGTCCCTTCAAGGGTTAAAAAAAACAATCTTAGGAATATGATGGCTAGATTATTCTAGGTTTTGTTGATTAAATTGACATTGTTGGAAACATAGATCAACACAGAACCATAGAGTTTATAGTTGGTTTGTTTAAACAGAGAATGATGGGGAACATATCCATGAAGTAAAATTGCACAGGAGATAGAGGTTCACAAATCCAAAGTAAATTTTCTGCAAGGACTATAGATTGGCAGATGAGAAGGAAACTGCAAGAGCTCACTGGATCACATAGCGTTCCACAGGAGAAAGTGTTCGGAGTTTAATTTCCTGAACGAATGAGGAGTTAGCAACAAAGGTTAAATTTCACTATAGATTGTGGATCCGACGGCTAGTAGATACTACGAAAGGACCACTTGCATATCTAACGGTTGTAACAAGTTACGGAAGACAATTTGTGGTAGACAATTTGCGGAAGCTTCTTTCGAAAAAGTTGAAAGGCAGCCCCGCAACCCGCAATTGAGGAAGGAGGGAGTTCTCGCAAATTGCAAAAAGGGAGATTTTGCAAGGTTAATTGTGGAAGCCTATTTTGAAAAAGTTGAAAGGAAGCCCCGCAACCCGCAATTGTGGAAGGAAGGAGTTCCTGCATATTGTGAAAAGGGTGATTGCAGAAAGATCATTGTGGAAGGTTAATTATGGAAAGAGTTTGCAGAAGGAGGATATGAAAGTGCACTCGCAATTGTGGAAGGAAGGAACGCCCGCAAATTGCGGAAATATGGTTGGTGGAAAGATCAATGTGGAAATTTAATTGCAGAAGGATTTATGTTCGACACTCTAAAATCGCGCGAGAAATTTCTGAAGAGTCACAATGAAGATACGTGATTGTTAGATGAAGAGACATGGCTAAGGGTATATAAGAAAATATTTAAACCTTTAGATAAGCGTCTTTGTCAATTGGAATATCTAAAGGTGTACAAAAGTCATATATCAAATTATCATAAGATGGAGGTTGGGAGGCGCAAGGACAGGATGCAAGCCTGTAGGGGGGCGTATCCACCTTCCATTTGTTGCTGGTAAACAGGGTGTTGGTGCATCCTTCAGTTGTAGCTGAAAAAATTGGGTGTTGGTGCATCCAGCAAGTTGGTTCTTGCAAACTATTTGTAAATATAATTTTGCAGTAATATGAATTATTGGTGGTTTTCCCAATTGGGGTTCCACAATAATATTGTGTGTTTTGTGTTCATTGTTGATTTTTTTTTAACTGATAAAAATTTAAACTGATTGCTTAATACTGATTCACCCCCTCCCTCTCAATATTAGTTGATTTTCTAACAATTGGTATCAGAGCGGGCTCTTCACTAAAAGTTTAAACACTTGAAGGGAGACCTTTTATCACTATGGATCAACAAGTAAAAATGTCCTCCCAGGTTTAAATATTCAATGGAGAATATAATGCTTTCTAGAGCACTAGGATGAGAATCCATATAATGTCTATTGGACTAGATGTTTGGATGTATGTAGAAACATGGTATATATATCCAAAATCTCCTCCCACGGATCTTGAAGGAATAAAACAATTTGGAAACAATGCTAAAGTTGTTAATGCAATCTTGGTTGGATTAGCCAAAACAATAGTTTCCAAAGTGATGCATTGCAAAACAGCAAAGGATATATGGTACAAATTGCATACTATCTAGGAAGGAGACACGAAGGAAAAAAGGGCCAAACTACAGACTTTTAAAACTCAATTTGAAAGTCTAAAAATGAAGGAAGAAGAAAACATTTCAGAATACTTTGAGAGAATTGATGAAATCGTTAATTTAGTTCAAGGGCTAGGAGCATAATTGAAAGAAAAGGAAATAGTTGAAAAAGTATTGAGATCACTTCCAATGATTTACAATCCAAATATTTCCACCCTAGAAGATATAAATTATATTGACAAACTCACCATGGAAGAATTATATGGGATCCTCATAGCTTATGGAATGAGGATTGGGCAAGGTAATTCTCAACAGAAGGAAGCAGCTTTTAAAGCATCTAAGGTAGCTAAGAAATCTAAAACAAAGATTTAATCAGAATATCTGATGATGAAGAAGCACTTCTTGTTAAAAATATTATTGGTAAGTACAAAGGTAAATTACACTTAAAATGTTTTAACTGTGAGGGAATTGGTCACTTTGCTTCCAAATTCCCTTATTCCAAACAAGAAGATGATGATGAGTGCCCTGAATATTCAAAGAAGAACAAAAGGATTTTTAAGAAGAAAAACAAAAAGAATACCTTTTATTCCATGGATGATAACTGCTCAAATGAGTCTAGTGAAGATGAAGATGATGAAGTCATATTCATGGGAATAGAGAACAATATCCCTGAAGAAAAAGTAGAAGGTGCGGTAGATATTGAAGCAGAACTTGTAAGTGCTATTGAATAATTAGAGAAGTATAAAAGGGTGTACAGAAAATAAAAAATTAATATGGCATAATTTGAGGAGAAAAACAATGATGCAGAAAGAATTATTGTTGAGTTAAAAAATCAGCTTCAAGAAGCCAAAAAGGTTGAAAACAATCTAGAACAACAACTCAAGAAAAGAGAGAAAGAATTAGAAAAGTTCAAAGATGAATGATGTTTCTTACAAAGAATACAAATGAAGAATCCTTTCAATCAAAGTTTAAGAGTAGTTCAAAACTCTGGATGACATCCTAAGTTGTCAAAGATCAATTAGTAATTAAATTGGACTAGGTTATGGAAAAGGAAAGAAGACAGAATCATCTTTCATAAATAAAGAAGGAAATAAAAGAAGTTATGTTGATGCACTTATGAGACCAGATCTAAAGGAATACAAAAAAAAAAATTATGTCTCAAAATGAAAGCAGGACAGATAATGTGCCAATCAGACATTAGCAACTCTTTTTGGGAAATTGTTATGCTTGTAACAATTTTGGACATATAGCTAGAAATTGTAAATTAATGGTTCCTATTGGGAAAGGCATTACATCACAATATCCTTTCTATAAGAATAATGTCACTAGAAGCAATCGAAAAGGAAGAAACTATAATTCTATTGATCCTCTACAGAGTTATAGAATAAAATGTTACAAATGTGGTAATCAAGGACACAATGCTAGAAATTGTAAACTAGTGATCCCTATGGAGAATGACACCACAAAATATCAAGTCAATGAGGAGAGGAAGGTTTGGAAGAAGAAGGATGATGTGGAATGTTCAATAGCTCTATGTGCAACAAAAAAACAAAATCTATGGCATCTGGACAGTGGATGCTCAAAACACGTGACAGGAGACCCAAATAAGTTTATAAGCCTAAAAAGAAATAAAAAAGGAAAAGTCACTTTTGGAGATAATCTATCCTCTAAAATAATTGGGAAGGGTACAGTGGCTCTTAGAGACAAGATGAAAGCTGAAAATGTTTTTCTTGTAAAGAACTTAAAACCTAATCTTTTAAGTGTGATCCAAACATGTGATCAAGGACACATATGTGTATTTGATTCCAAGAAATGTGAAATCAAAAGATAAGATTTAGGAAAACTTATTGGGACTACTGTTGGAACTCCAAGCAATGTGTATATTATAGATAATGAAGAACAATGGTATATTAGTCAAACTAATGAAAGTTTGATATGGAATAGAAGGATGGGGCACTTGAACATTGACAATCTTGTAAAAGTTAGTAAGAAGGGAGTTGTAAGGAATTTACCAAAGATCATAAAACCACCAAATCATGTTTGTAGACAATGTATTCATGGGAAGCAAACAAGAAAAAGCTTCAAGGTCAAAAAGCATACAACCTCCCATCCATTAGAAATAATTCACACTGACCTTTGTGGACCAACAAGGACTAAAAGGTTTCAAGGTGAACATTACTTTATGTTATTAATCGATGATTATACAAGGATGACTTGGGTGGAATTTGATAAAGAAAAATTAGAAGCCTTTATGAAATTCAAATCCTTCAAAGCACTTGTTGAAAATGAAGCAAGTCTCAAGATTAAATGTCTAATATCAGATAATGGTAGTCAGTTCACCTCAAATAAATTCAATGATTTTTGTGAAACTCATGAAATCAAGAGACAATTTTCAGTAGCAAAAACTCCTCGGCAAGATGGAGTTGTTGAGATAAAGAACAACAAAGTCCAAGAAGCAGCTAGAAATATGCTTAATGAAGAAAAACTTCTTGATGGATATTGGAGAGAAGCAATATATACAATTGTCTATGTACAAAACAGAGGACAACTCGGAGTGAATAGTGAAAAGACTCCTTATGAGCTATGGTTTGGAAGACCAACTTCAGTTAAATATTTTAGAATTTTTGGAAGTAAATTCTACATAAAAAGAGATGATGATAATCTAAGAAAGTTTGACTCTATAACAGATGAAGGAATATTTCTTGGATATTATTCCACCAAAATGGAATACATATGATATAATCTAAGGTTGCACAAGATCATAGAAAGTGCAAATGTAATTTTTGATGATACTAAACCAAGAAGAATACAAATCCAAGAAAGTGTGGATGTTGAAGAAACTGATGAAGAAGAAATAGATGATAAAGAAAAAGAAGAAAGTTCACAAGAAGAGGATGTTTTTGAAGAAGAAGAAGAAGAAAAAGTAGAGAAAGAAGAACCACATGAAAATTGGAATGAAGACTCTCCAAGATCAGACACAAAGACACCATTTAGGTGGGTTCAGAAGAATCATCCTGAAAGTCAAATAATTGGTGACAAATATTCAGGAGTTAAAACAAGAAGAAAAATATTTTATGATGAAGAACAAGCACTACTTTCAATAGTAGAACCCAAAACATTTAAATAAGCTTGCAAAAGGGATGATTGGATCAATGCTATGACTGATGAACTTAATCAAATAGAGAAGAACCAAACTTGGGAACTTGTCCCAAGAACTAAGGGCATGAATGTTATTGGAACCAAATGGGTTTTTAAAAACAAGTTCAATGAGCAGGGTCATGTGACAAGAAACAAGGCCATATTAGTATGCAAGGGATATCCTCAAGTAGAAGTTGTTGACTTTGAAGAAACTTTTGCACCTATGGCAAGACTTGAAGCCATTAGGATGTTTTTAGATTTTCCATGCTACAAGAAATTTAAAGTGTACCAAATGGATGTAATATCGGCATTTCTTAATGTTGAACTTGAAGAAGCAGTCTATTTTGAGTAGCCTGAAGGTTTTCGCTTATCAGAAAATAGAAATTATGTTTGCAAACTTAAGAAGGAACTCTATGGCCTTAAACAATCTCAAGGAGCAAGTTTCTCAAGACTTGACAAGTATTTAAATCAGCAAGGATATAGAAGAGGGGCCATTGACAATAATTTATACATAAAGTTTGAAAACAAAAATATGATCATTGTTGTAGTCTACGTAGACGATATCATATTTGGAACTGATCTACAAATTTTGAGCGTAAACTTTGCTTCATAAATGAAGAAGGAATTTGAAATGTCAATGTTAGGATAACTAACATTCTTTCTAGGTTTACAAGTATCTCAATCAGAAAAGGGGATTTTCATCTCTCAAACTAAGTATATCAAAGAGATGTTGAAAAAGTTCAAAATGGAAGAATCCAAACCTGTTAGTACTCCTATGGTCACTGGTTGTAAATTTAGCAAGGATTATGAATCTTTAGAAGTAGATCATACTATGTATAGGTCAATGATTGGTAGTTTATTATATGTAACAGCTACAAGACCAGATGTAATGCAGGTTGTAGGTTTGGTTTCCATATTCCAATCAGCCCCGAAAGAAACACATGTGGTTGCAGTTAAAAGAGTTATTAGATATCTAAAAGGTACTGTGGATTATGGATTATGGTATCCAAAAAGAAATAACTTCACTCTAAGGGTATTCATTGATACATATTGGGAAGGAAGTATTGATGACAAAAAAAGCACTAGTGGAGCAGCATTCTACTTAGGATAATTCTTGGTATCATGGCTAAGCAAAAAGCTGTATTCCATTTCACTTTCTATAGCAGAAGCCGAGTATATTGTTGTTGCATCATGTTGTACACAAGTCATTTGGATGAAGCAAACATTGGAATATTTACTTGTAAAATATGAGGACCCCATTGTTATACACTGTGACAATACACGTGTTATAAACATATCCAAAAATCATGTTATGCACTCTAAGAGAAAACATATTCCAATCAAATATCTTTTTTTAAGAGAGCAAGTGTCTCAAAAGTGGTCAAATTGGAGTATATTGATACAAAGGAACAAATTGCATACATTTTCACTAAGTCGTTACCTGGAGAATCATTTGACTATCTTAGGAAGAAATTGGAGGCTATCCCTCATCATTAAAAATGAAATAAAACGATGAAAACCTTGTCACATGAAGAGGAGAAATGTTGACAGGGAGAGTGATTTTAAATTCTATGGTCCATTAGTGAATGCTTCTGAGTGGTTTTGATCATCTCAAAGATGGATTGATGTTGTTGATATGAAATTGTAATACTTAATATTTTTGTTGCTACATATTGAAATTATTGCGTTAAAGGTTATGGTCCCTGGAAGTAAGATTTACATCTTCAGATCGTTGAAAAAACACAGGAGAACGAGATCAGCATTCAAAGAGAAATGCAAGTACACTTTGTTGTGTTGTTTTTATACGATTACAAACTATAACATTCTGAAGATATATATCAAAATGGATTAACGTTAGAGGAGGAGTTTCATTTCTAAAAATTTTCATTGTTGTCAAAGGGGGGAAAAAGATCCTTTCTAATGTCAAAGGAAGGTTTTTCCAATCAATGCCAAAGGGGGAGATCGTTGATTAAATTGACATTGTTGGAAACATAGATCAACACAGAACTGTAGAGTTTGCAGTTGGTTCATTCAAACAAAGAATGATGTGGAACAGATCCTTGAAGTAAAAGTGCATAGGAGATAGAGGTCCACAAATCCAAAGTAAATGTTCCACAAGGATCATAGATCGACGAACAAGAAGGAATCCGTAAGAGCTCAACCACTCACATAGCATTCTGCAGGAGAAAGTGTTTGCATTTTAATCTCCTGAACGGATGAGGAGTTAGCAACAAAGGTTAAATATCACTATAGATTGTGGATTCGATGGCCAACAGAGGCTGCGGAAGGACCACTTGCAGATATGACAGTTGTAAGGAGTTGCGGAAGGCAATTTGCGGGAGACAATTTGTGGAAACGTATTTCAAAAAATTTGAAAGGAAACCCCACAACCCGCAACCCACAATTGTGGAAGGAAGGATTTCACGCAGATTGTGGAAAGGGAGATTTCAAAAATATTGTTGCGGAAGTTCATTGTGGGAGACAATTTCCAAAAACTTGTTTCAAAAAAGTTGAAAGGTATCAACACAACCCGCAATTGTGGAAGGAAATATTTCCTACAGATTGCAGAAAGATCGTTGTGAAAGGTTAATTGCAGAAGGAGGATTTGAAAGTGCACCTGCAATTGCAGAAAGAAGGCACGCCCACAAATTGTGGAAAGACATTTTGTGGAAAGATAAATGCGGAAAGGTAGTTGCGGAAGTATTTCTATTCGATGCTCCGAAATCACGCGAGAAATTTCTGAAGAGTCATGATGAAGATACGTTACTATTAGATGAAGAGGCACGGTTGAGGGTATATAAGCAAAGCTTTAAATATTCATACAAGTGTCACTAAACATTCAATTGGAATATCTAAAGGTGTACAAAAGTCAGAGATCAAATTATCATAAGAGGGAGTTTGGGAGGCGCAAGGATGGGCTGCAAGCCTATAGGGGTTCGTAGCCTCCTTCTAGTTGTTGCTGGTAAATAGGGTGTTGGTGCATCCTTCAGTTGTAGCTGAAAAACTTGGGTGTTGGTGCATCTAGCAAGTTGGTGCTTGCAAACTATTTGTACATATAATTTTGCAATAATAGGAAGTATTGGTGGTTTTCCCAATTGGGGTTCCATGATAATGTTGTATTTTATGTGTTCATTGTTGATTTTGTATTAAGTAATAAAAATTTAAATAGATTGTTTAATACTGATTCACCACCCTCCTCAGTATTACTTGATTTTCTAACAGGTTTTTCAATTGTGCTTCACCTAATATGTTATCATAATGATTATGTAATAAATATAATCAATTTATTAGTTAATTGAGTTAATGATCGTCTCCATTGTTTCATAGGGTTAAAACCCTTACATATTTTATTATATATATTGTACTTGAATCAATGTAATCATAGTCAAATAATTATTGAATATATTATTTATGGGAAAGATCTCTTCCAACTTGTATCAAAGAGGTTCATCTTGGACTGGTTACACGACCTCAGCATGAAGTGATTGTGTGGATGACCTGAGTGGGAATATCTCTATGGTTTCATGGTTGCTCTGCATGGATTTTCTGTGTGGGCATCTCTTCACATACAAATTCCTCACTCATAACTTGCAATCACTACATGGCAAGGGGTGGCAGGAACAGGAGGGTTCCTCTTGGATCCTAAGGGGAAAATAGTGAAATCCCATGCCTGCGGGCTAGGGAAAATAAATAAATAAATAAGAAAAATGGTTTTCTCTTCTAAAAGGCATGGAGATTACAATCGAATTAGAACTTCTGAACCTCCTAGTCTTTGGCGACTCTAGAGTAGTGATTCAAAAAATGAGAAAATTGTTCAAGGAAGGCTCCTCATGTTGCAGTAGAATGCGGAAGCGTATCATGAACCATATTTCCCCTAATAGGGTGGAATTTTTGCACATTAGGCATGAAAACAATGAGAAGGATGATAAAAAAGAAGACCAAGGGTCTCGGCTTAATTAATGAATGATAGTTTTAGAAGATAAACCCCCTTCTAGATCCTAGATTCCATGACTTGCATCATTGAGAATAATAATAAGAACACCTTCATCCTCCTAATAAATTCAATGAACAATGAGAATCGACCTCCTTAGGGGCGCATGGTACCCAAATGTGTTTCCAATATCGCCTCTTGTTTCTAGGGAAAGAATGTGTGTCATATTCACACCTATCCTAGTATCTATTACATGTGGCATAGTATATTACATGCAAAGGCATGTGGGGGGTGTTGAAAGTTATGGGACTTATTGAATCTGCCCATACAAAATATATTAGCTCCAATATTATCATCAATTACTCTAGGAAGTCTCACACAAGTGAGCTTATTCCTTTGTTACGAACCACCACCACATGGAAATTACTCTCAGCATAAGCTTTGCAGAGGATGGACTCTTTGTTGATGAATCCTGTATCGATCTGGCCTAGAGTCTAAGTGTTTCCTCTCCAAGGTAGGTAGGGAATACCAGTAGAAGCAATTTGTAGTTGTACGAAGTTTTTTCTCTTGAGGAGAAGAAGCAAGAGACCTTTCTTGTCGAAATCAATGCAAAAATGGCATCCTGGAGGGAGATTGTCACGAATTTTAGAGGGACTCTAGAATACTTCAAGAAAATGCTAAGGGTGTTTCAAGAAGGAATTGGTCGCATTTTACAAATGGTTCTGGGGCTCAGTAAGAAAGCTACAACAGTTGCAGGTTGGCATGTATGGAGTCTTGAATTGATGATATCGATGGAAATATGAAGGAACACATTGCGTTTATAGAGTAAGTTCGAGGGGATATCTAGAGGATTTTACAATTGCTTCAAGGTAGATATGAAAAAAACTCACTCTCGTATTTTTTCTTTCCTAATGGATGAAATTCGGTCACTCATTCCCTCCATGGACCTTATAAATAGGCTTGAATCAAATATGGATTATGTCAGCTTTGCCTCCTAAATCAAGTTTTATGTTTTTTTTATATTTTTCTATGTAAACAATATGTAAGAGTATACATAAATCAATCAATAGTAGTTGATATAATCTTAGTTAGAAATTTTTTAGATCTTTGGGAATTACCAGGAAGCTATGTGGGAAGGACACTAAAAGATCTCTGTAGAATTTTTCTTCAATTTTGTTAAGGGCTGCTTGATGTAAATAATTTCTATGCTCAACTTATTAATATACAATTTTTAAGTTTCTATTAAAAAAATCACTGCATGGCATACCAAGCTACAACACTCCATCTCATTTCCCATCCATCCCTTAATTCTATCGTCGCAGTTTCTCTTTATTCTCTCCCACCACTGCAGTCTTCTGTCCCAAGCATCCAATCTTCCCATCCCTCCTCCAATCATCTCTCACACACGTCCAATATTATCTCTCACACTTCCATTCCTTTGCATATCCATCTTGTGTGCCTCCAGTATTATGCAACCTTGTAGGCATTAGCCATTCCCTATGTAGATTCACCTCTCTCCCTCCTCAACTACTTGTGACCCTAGCTTCCTTCGCATTCTTCCCTTCTCCCTCATCTAGCATCATCCTCACCCAAACATCTCATCCTCATCTTAATCTATGACATTCATTAATCATGAAAACGAGAAACATCAATAATAAATATAGTGGAAATCCGAAAGGAAATGATTCAGCAAAAAAATAGACGTCAATATTGATAGCAGAATTACAAGGATTGTTATTACACTAGAATATGGACAAAGGGTTGAGGAAGGGGATTTCGGTGTTTACTGGGGAATAAGTACTAACAACAATCATGGGTGAAGGATTGGGGGTGGGGGGGTGTCTCAGGCCTCCCCAGTTGAACAATCAAGAGGAATCTAGATTAGGGGTATCCTGACTCCATGGTAGGTAATCGGAGGAGAGGGAAAGAGTAAGAAAGCCCCAAAATTGGGAGGCACTTCAATCAAAAGAAGATTGGACCAGTGCATTCCAAAATCATACATAATACCCTTGAGCAAATCAATTTAAGAAAAATAGGTATCGGATCCAATACATGCAATAACATGCACTCATAGGGAATTTTGTGGGAATGTTACCTTCGAAAAAATCCCTAGTTTGGTGGATAAATTCTACCTGGAAGCCACGTGGTCACTATGATATTCAGCTGGGTTCTAAAGGATTTCTCAACATGGAATATAGAAACCAAGTGCTCGATGGAGGACCTTATTTCTTCTACTCGACAGGAATGTTCCTAAGACCCTGGAAGGAGAAGTTTTGTCTGGATAAGGGGGACGTGAGGGTTGCACCGGTATGGATTCGTCTCTACTCCCTCCTAAGCGAGTATTGGGACTTAAAATTCTGGAAGATATTGGAAACAATCTAGAGACATTTATCAAAATATCTAAGAAAACCAAGGCACAAAGATATATGACCTATGTGAGAATATGTGTGTATATGGATCTATCCAAACAACTACCATAAGCCATCAAAATTTCAAGGGAAGACGAAGACTAGGTGCAAACCCTATACTCTAAACAAATTATGTTCGATGTCATAGATGCCATGAGTATGGAAATATGTTTAGAGAATTCCCTATTAACTCTCTAAAATATCCTGCTAAGATATAAGAAAAAAGATCAGGGGTTTACTAGGGTTCCAACGCGTAAAAGAGGGAGAAAGCAGGAAAACTTGGAAGCCACCAAAAAGATCTCGGTATCTAATAAATTTAAATATTTAGGAGATTACCCTAAGTAAATAACCAAATTATCACATAATGGGAAGCAGAGAGACCAGAATCAATAGGAAGAGAGGGATGGAAGGGAGAAGGCACCAGATAATGCGGTGGAGGAGAACTCCGGTGAAGACCCAGAAAGGGACACAGGGGATGAAGTGGAAGACATGGATATTGGGGATTTAGATATGGATGGAATTGAAAAATCTTGTGAAGATGTCATGAAAGTTTATTTTTCCTAAGAGCATTTAGTTTTACAAAAGGAGGCAATCATCAAAGCAAGGGAAACTAGTCATCTGGGAATCAATCCAGGCTCCCACAATGACTACAAGAGGAAGCATGAAGAAATAGTTAGGGAGCTAGGGAGGAAATCAAATAGGCAGCATATAGCAGCAGCAGGTCTAAAGTTGGTTGAATCAGGTCAATAGCCTACCATAAGGGATACTTTAGGCTTATAGATCTCTCTGCTTATACTTCTTAATTAAGATTGTATCACAGAATATAAGAGGTATAAATATCCCTCAAAAAGAGAAGATTTTAGAAAAAAGATTCAAAAGAAAATTTTGGGTATTGTTTTCTTTCAAGAAACAAAATGAAACAGGAAAGAAGATTTGGAAAGGGAGAGAAGGAATGGGTATTGATGCGAGAGGGTTGGAAGGAGGCTTGGGAATATTATGGGATCCTAACAAAGTGATTCTTTTGGATCCACTAGAAATCATAGGTTCATATCAGCAAAATTTCGAGTAATTGGGTTCCTAGTTATTGGAATATTAACCAATGTGTATGGTCCTCATATTCCTCGGGAAAAAATGGCCTTCACTGATTTTCTCCAGAGAATTCGTGAATAGACAGAGGGGAAACACTCGATCTCAAGGGGATATTTGAATATCATTAAATCATTAGAGGAAAATAAAGGGGGAACTCAAAGGTTGGAGGAGGAATATGGGTATTTCGTAGATACTATAGAATACCTCATACCGGTGGAATTAGTCTCAGGAAAAGACTGGTTCACTTGGAATAACAAACGAAGGGTATAGAATCATATCGCCTCTCGCCTGGATTGTTTCCTAGTATATGAGTTAGTAATGGAGTTGGGGAGAAAAATTCATGCGTCAATGATTTTGACAGTGGAATCGGACCACTGGCTTGTGGAATTATGGTGGAGTGGGTTGGGTTCTCAATTCAAAAAACCATTCCAATTTGAACAGTTCTAGTTAAGCCACCCTTATTTCAAAGAGAAATTAGGGCAGTGGTGGGCAGAGTTAAGCAAGGGGGAAGGCCAAAGTATGTATAAGTTTCAACAAAAACTAAAAGGTATAAAATAAAATATTAAGAAGTGGAATAAGGAGGAGTTTGGGAATATATGTGCTAACAAACAATTCCTAGAATCCAGGTTGGGAGAAATCCAGAAATAAGGCATGAATGAAGGATACATGACCGAGCTCTAGGAAGATTAAGAAATCGTATGTAATAATCTACAGGAAAAGGAGAGACGAGAGGAAATTTTGTGGCACCAGAAAGAAAGAGTCAGATGGATAAAATATGGGGAAAGAAACATTAAATTCTTCCATAGATCGGTCATCCAAGATAGATGATCCGTCGGACCTCAACTTGTGTGCATTAAAATTTTGTGTTAAAAGAATGCATTCAGCAGGTTAATTAAATGGAACAACATTAACAGAAATTAAATACTGAAAACAGATGGAAAATGAACTGATAAAAATATATAAGGAAGCACAGAATCAGAGCGTCACAAACAGAAGTTGATAACGAAGTTCACCCCCTCCACTGGGCTACGTCTCCGGGTCCCTCTCCAATGGGTACCGATCCAATTAATCTTTTTAAAATGGTACAAAATGGTTCTGGAAACAACTTCAGCAAATGTAAACAGAATGTTGTACAAAATCTTTAAGACCTTTCTCTCGAAATTACAATCAGCATTCAAAGATAAAGAAAGCTAAAATATAACAGAGAATGCCGACTTCTACAGCACAGCATCTAGACACTTCGCAGCAAAAATGATCTCTAAGCTTCTCATAATAGAGAAACAATACTCTGCGCTCCCCAAAACAATCCCCCACTCTCGGTGGCCAACCTCCTCTATTTAAGAGTTCAGCGGGAGTGCTAAGTAATCGATTCGATTCCATCCTCTCAGCTGCTATCTTCTTCTTCTTTTTTTATTACAACCATACGCTGAACCATGCAATTCGGCCAAGTCACTGCATAAGCATTATGTTACCACGATGTTCCATATTCCCAAAACGTGGAAACTAACTCCACGCACAGGTTGATTCACAACACATTGCAATGACCGTTACGCACATATGTTGCACCATACCATATCATCACATGTAACGTAACCGTTTGATGTCACCACTAACTTCGCGATGTCGCAGCAAATCTGTCACAACAGTGTGAAAAGTATGTCGCAGCTAAATCTATGTCGCAGCTAAATCTGTGTCACAGCTAATTCTGTGGCAGCTAAATCTGTGTCACAGCTAAATCTATGTCATAGCTAAATATGTGTCATAGCTAAATCTGTGTCATAGCTAAGTCTGTGTCACAGCTATGTCTATGATTTAAAACATATGTTATGTTCTTTTAACCATAGATTAAATACCATTGTACCATATTGGATCAGTTTAATTTTTGAATATGAATAATCCATCGGATCATTCCTCCCCATTGGAGAGCTTTTGGACCACCAAAAGCCTAAATTATTCGGCAAGTAAGTGAGGGTACAACTCCCTCACTTTTCCAATCTCCATCCATTTTGCTTTGCTAGGATGCGTGCCTTTAAGCCCCACTCGAAGGTACTCAACATTCCCCCTTCGTGAAGTCCTTACATTTTTTTCAAGAATAACATCATCCTGCAACTCATTCATATATTCAGGTGCCATATCATCAACTAAAGGAATCTGTACGTTAGTTTCCTCATCCATGATCATAGGAGGCTCATACAATTTAAGATTCTCAACATTGACAACTGAATAAATTTGCATGTATGGAGGTAAATTCAAGCAAAAAGCATTGGTACTGATCTTTTCCAAGATCTCAAAAGGACCATACCTGATAGGCTCAAGCTTTTTACCTTCACCTTTCATTCTCTCTTTGGTGATATGTAACCAAACTCTGTCACCAACTTGAAATCGATGATCAACTCGATGCTTGTCATGCCTGGCTTTGTACTTTGCCTGGCTCTTCTCCAACTGTTCTTGAACTGCTTGCTGCACTGCTTGGATTCTCTGAATGAACCTTAGCGCTTTATCTGCATCATGATGTCCATCCACTGCATCTTTTCCAAAAGAGAAGTCCATCGGTGTTTTTGGCAGATAACCAAAACAAGTTTCAAAAGGAGATCTGTTCATGGAAGAATGAACTGCATGATTGTAGGCATGCTATATATACTGCAACTGCTCATCCCAAAGTTTAGGATGTTTACTACAATATCCTCTGAGCAGTTGAACCACTGTCCTGTTTACTACCTCTGTTTGCCCATCGGTCTGTGGATGAAAAGCTGTACTTTTCTTCAGTTTAGTGTCCATAAGCTCCCATAAAGTCGACCAAAAGACTCCCAAGAACCAGGAATCCCGATCAGATACAATAGACATGGGTAGCCCAAAATGTACCCAAACATTCTGAAAGAATAGATGAGTTGTTTGTTCAGCAGTGATCTGCTTGTTACATGGCATTAAGATACACATTTTGCTGAATCTATCCACAACAACATATAGATAATCATGCCCTTTTCTAGACATAGGTAGTCCTCCTACAAAGTCCATAGAAATGCTTTCCCAAGGATGAGAAGAAACTGGAAGAGGTGTGTACAAACCCAATTTCATATTGCTAGGCTTACTCGTTGCACACATAATACAACCTCTTATGTATTTAGCTACAGTTTCTTGCATTTGAGGCCAATAACAGTGATTCTGCAATACAGACAATGTTCTACTTACTCCAAAATGTCCTGCAATCAATGAACTATGTGCCTCTCGGATCACATGCACTCTTTCTTTCTCTGGAATACAAAGTTTACCAAGATGATACAAGAGTTGATTATGCACATAATAGTTTTCTTCCTGTTTACCATGTGTTAGTGATGCATATATTTTCTTAAAATCTTTATCTTCTGCATATTGTGCAATAGTGACTTTCATGTGTTAATGAACTATTTAGAAGAATGATTGAAGCATTCATAGGTGGCCTTGATAACATGTATGCTACCTTATTATGAATTCCCTTCTTGTATTTAATTACGAGATGAAACTGTTGTAAGAATCCCATCCATCTTAAATGCCTACTTTGTTGTACTTTAGTTTGAGATTGTAAATATTGAAGTGGTTGATGATCAGCATGTATGACTGTTTCTTTTCCCATGATATAATGTTTCCACTTCTTCACACTCTGTACCAAAGCATACAACTCTTTGTCATAAGTCGGATAGTTACTTACCGCAGTAGAGAATGTTTCTGAATGGTAACAGACTGGCTTCCTTCCTTGCATCAAAACTACTCCCATGGCAAACCCGCTGCCATCGGTTTCGATCTCAAATGGCTGCTGCAAATCTGGAAATGTCAGAACTGGTGTTGTGCTAATATTTTCCTTCAAAGTGTCGAAGGCTCTCTGATGCTTTCCTCCCCACTGGAAAATTTCTTTAACACTTGTCAACGCATGTAATGGAGCAGCAATGGAAAAAAATCCAGAAATGAATTTTCTCCAATACTGAACCGCACCCAGAAAACTTCTGATTTCAGTAACGATGTTAGGCCGTGGCCAGTTTACAATGAAAACAACCTTGGCTGGGTCCACTCGCAGGTGGCCTCCACCAATAATATGGCCCAAATATACTAGAGAAGTTTTAGCAAACTCACATTTAGACATTTTTACATAAAGCTTCTCCTTCTTCAGTACATCTAAAACTTTCTTCACATGTACAATATGCTCTTCCTGGGTTTTTCTAAACACAAGGATATCATCCAAATATACAATTACAAAATCATCAATGAATGGTTGAAAGACATCATTCATGACCCGCATGAAAGTAGCAGGAGCGTTACATAGCCCAAAAGGCATTACAAGCCATTCATACAAACCCTGTTTTTTTTTAAACGTTGTTTTCCAGGCATCATTTTCAGCAACACGAATTTGATGATACCCACTACGCAGATCCAATTTTGTAAAATAAATTGCATGTTTCAATTGATCAAGCAAATCATCAATGCGAGGAAGAGGATACCTGTTTTTAATGGTGATTTTGTTAAGGGCCCTGTAGTCGATACACATCCTCCACGACCCATCCTTCTTTGGAACCAAGACTATAGGAGAGCCACAAGGAGAAGTGCTAGGCCGGATGACCCCCTTCTCAATCAGCTCCTGAACCTGCTTCTTGATTTCCTCATTCTGCATTACAAACATCTGGTACATGGCTATGTTCGGGAGTGGCACATCCTGCTGCAAATGTATCTCATGCTGAATCTCCCTCTTCGATGGTAACCCCTTCGGATCTTGAAACAAATCATCATACTCAGAAATAATTTCAATCAGTTCAGATTTCTGTTTAGGGTCACATCCTTCAAAATATTTAGAGACTTCATCATTTTTCATCTTAACCATCATCAACACAAAATTATTACTAGCATTTACCAACCTCTTCATTTGTCCTGCAGAGACTATTGCTAGATTGGTTTTCATCTTATGTGCTCATACAATATATTCCATACCATATTTAAAAAGATGATACTTATTCTGCTCTCTATAAAAGACTGCTTTCCGGTCATACAAATATGGACTCCCAAGTACAATCCCACAAATGTCAAGTGGTACTACATCCAATTCTACCTCATCCCTAAACTTTTCAGTAATTGCAATTTTAATACACATTTCCTTGTAACTTGCAATCGTGTATCATTAGTAACCCAACCTAGAGGATAGGGATTTTCATGAGGCACAGTAACTAAATGCAACTTCTTAACCACTTCTTCTGATATCAGATTTACTTGTGAACCACTATCAAACAATGTATCAATCTTTGTGTGATTTGCAATGACACGAACATGAAACAGTGCACTTCTATCTTTATCATTTTGCTTAGAAGTAGATGGTAGACTTGTACTTGCACTAGAACTTGGTTGTGCATCAATGGGAAGTGAGATACTTTTATCCTTACCTTGGATTCTGACAGCTGTAACCTTTGTTTCATCACCTGAGTCGGATCCCAAGTCTTGAATAACTGCTGCAGTAGCTTTTGCTTTGCCTTTATCTTTGTTTCCTCCGTACTTCTTTGGCCTTAACTCTGGATGAAGTTTCCAACACTTAGAGACATCATGTCCCTTCTGACAATGCAAACATGTAGGATTTTCACCCTCTTTCTTAACAGTAGTCGTCTTCTTTTTCCCCTTATCTTGACCTTTCGATTTGCTGTCAAATTTAAAAGATTTCTTCCCAAAAGTATCATTAGCATGCTTACCCCTGGCTTCTAAATGGGTAGCTTGAACACATACATCATCCAAATTACTGGGGTTAAACATCAATAAAGTATGTTTCAAATAAGAATGCATGCCACCAATGTACTTAAGAAGAGTTTCCTGTGTATCTAACAAAACATTCAATGCAATAGCCCTCTTTCCGAATTCATGAGTATTGTCTCGAATGCTTTGTCCTTTAGCTTGTCTAAACATTTGCCAATTCATGGTTAATTGCTGCATGTGACCTAAAGGGTAAAATTGCTTTCTTAATACTTCAATGAATTCATTCCAAACTGAGATAATTTTACCATTCTTTTGAAGATCTTGTTGAATCTTGCTCTCCCACCAAGTAAGAGCCATTCCACTCATCCTCAAAGTGTCCAATTGAATCCTGGAAGGGTCATCATTAATGCCCTGCACCTTGCAATATGCTTCAAGCTGCTTGATCCAATTGTCTAATTTTTCAACATCTACATCTCCATTATAAATAGGTAATTCAAATTTTACATCCAATTTGAAATAAGGCATATTAGGACTTGCATTATTTGAATGAGAAGTATGAGAAGAAGAAAAAGTCTGTTTAGTATCAGGAGGATCACCATCACCTCCTAATCCTTTACCCTTTTCTTCCTGCTTCACTTCTACATCTCTGGATTAAGATCCTTCTTCTTTCTTCTTCCTTTCTGCTCACTCATCGAGTAGAATTTCCATCATGGCTTTCATGCTCATAAAAGCCTCTAAAAACTCAGATTCAGAAATAACAGGTTTTTCCCGTTCTATATGTCCTTCTTCTTCCCCTCGTGGAGAAGACATGGTTCTTGAGAATGTTTTCCTTGAGCCAATCTCAGGATCTTCTTCAACTAATTATCCTTCACCACGCTCTAACCTGGACCTGGTAAGCATTCACAAACTTGCACAAGCAGTCAACCAGCTCTGATACCATAACATGATCCGTCGGACCTCAACTTGTGTGCATTAAAAGTTTGTGTTAAAAGAATGCGTTCAGTAGGTTAATTAAATGGAACAACATTAACAGAAATTAAATACTGAAAATAGATGGAAAATGAACTGATAAATAGATATAAGGAAGCACAGAATCAGAGCGTCACAAACAGAAGTTGATAACGGAGTTCACCCCCTCCACTGGGCTACGTCTCCGGGTCCCTCCCCAATGGGTACCGATCCAAGTAATATTTTTAAAATGGTACAAAATGGTTCTGGAAACAACTTCAGCAAATGTAAACAGAATGCTGTACAAAATATTTAAGACCTTTCTCTCAAAATTACAATCAGCATTCAAAGATAAAGAAAGCTAAAATATAACAGAGAATGTCGACTTCTACAGCACAGCATCTTGACACTTCGCAGCAAAAATGATCTCTAAGCTTCTCATAACAGAGAAACAATACTCTGCGCTCCCCAAAACAATCCCCCACTCTCGGTGGCCAACCTCCTCTATTTAAGAGTTCAGTGGGAGGGCTAAGTAATCGATTCGATTCCATCCTCTCAGCTGCTATCTTTTTTTTTTTATTACAACCATACGCTGAACCATGCAATTCGGCCAAGTCACTACACAAGCATTATGTTACCACGACGTTCCATATTCCCGAAACATGGCAACTAACTCCACGCACAGGTTGATTCACAACACGTTGCAATGACCGTTACGCACATGTGTTGCACCATACCATAGCATCACACGTAACGTAACCGTTTGATGTCACCACTATCTTCGCGATGTCGCAGCAAATCTGTCACAACAGTGTGAAAAGTATGTCGCAGCTAAATCTGTGTCGCAGCTAAATCTGTGTCACAGCTAAGTCTGTCGCAGCTAAATCTGTGTCACAGCTAAATCTGTGTCACAGCTAAGTCTGTGTCACAGCTATGTCTATGAGTTAAAACATATGTTATGTTCTTTGAACCATAGATTAAATACCATTGTACCATATTGGATAAGTTTAATTTTTGAAGATGAATAATCCACCGGATCAATAGATCGCAAAATATAATCCTTATGATCAAGGATTCCAATGGAGAAAGAATGGAACCAGGGAGGCGATTGAAGAGGCTTTAGGCCATCACTTTCAGAAGATTATGATTGAGCCTATCCTCAACATAAGTAAGGGCATTGAACAAATCACACAACATATCCCTACTCTGGTGTCGCAAGAATAAATGATTTGTTAATGAATCCAGTGACTCTTCTTGAAATTGAAGAGGCAGTGAACCAAATGGACAAAGGAAAATATCTGGGACCTGATGGATTTACAGTCAAATTCTTCCACCACTTTTAGGACCTCATCAAAGTTGAAGTTTTGTAGATCGTGGAAAATTATAGACAATATAAGAAAATTATGTCTGCCTTCAATGCTATTTTTTCACTCTTATCCCCAAGAGAGAAGGAGCAGATTCATCGGATAAGTTTTGACCCATATCCTTATGCAATGTTGTTTACAAAATTATTACCGAGGTAATAGCTAATTGGCTCAAGTCAATCCTTCCCTCCCTAATCTCTTCCAAGCATTCAATTTTTGATAAAGGTCATGAGATAATGGATGGAATTATCCTTGTTCATGAAGTTCTCCATTCGCTCAAAACTGAGAATATCCATGGGATGATGTTGAAACTGGAAATCACGAAATCATATGACAAACTCAACTGGAAACTTATGAGCTATGCTCAAATATTTTGGATTTATGGAAGAGTGGATCAATTGGATTATGAGTCTCATTTCAACAACATTTTTCTCCATCCTTATTAATGGAGTGTTGTTTGGCCTTCTGAAACCCACAAGGGGAATTAGACAAGGAGATTTGTTATCTCCCTTCCTATTCATAATAATGGTGGAAGGATTGGGAAGAAAAACAAAGGTTATGCAGAGGATTCTTATCTACTCGAGGGCGGATAGATAGAATACCAACAATTTGTTGATGATACAATGTTGATGGTCCATGCATCTGTCTAAGAGGTTAGGAATATCAAAAAATGTCTGGTTAACTTCAACAAAGCCTCGGGTCTAGAAACTAATGAACAAAAATACCAGGTCTTCTTTTTTAATACCCCAAGGATCATGAGATGTAACATTTGTCGTATCTTGGGGTTTCAAGAGAGCTCCCTTCTGTCCAAATACCTGGGATCCCCCCTAGTCGATTCTATGGTTCAGAAAGGCTCATGGTCTGAATTGTTAGAAAAAATGAGGAAAAAACTATCAAATTGGACTCTGAGGCCGCTAAATTTTCCAAGCAAGTTGGTCCTAGTTAAAGAAATTTTGCAATCCATGTTAGTGTATTTGTTTTCTTCCTTGGTGGCCCCAAAAGAAATTTTGAGAGAAATTAGGAACATACAGTGAAAATTCATATGGTTTGGAGTTAGTGATCAGTGGAAATGGGATTTGGTTAAGCGTGAAACCATATGCTTGCCTAAGGATCGTGGGGGCCTCAATCTTCATGACCCCGAAAAGGTAAATTATGTCATTTGGGCTAAGCTATGGTGGATATGCATCACCCACAACTAGGAACCATGGGAAAATTGTGGCATAGGAAATATGTTGGGGGGTGGGAGAAGGGTAATCCCATTCAATTCTCTAAGGAGATTCTTGGGCCACATATGGAAAACAACCAACCAAGGGAGAAGACTATTCCAGGGTAACAAATTTTTGGGAATTATAAATGGACAAAGAGATATAGCTTGGGAGGACTCATGGAATCAACTACCACCACTGGACATGAGTGTAGAAGATTCTCAAATCATAAGCGAATGCAGTAATTAAGGAAAAGCAAAGGTCAAGGACTTATGGGTGAATCTGGACATAGAGAAATATTACAAGGTTTGGCCAGATTGGGAGTGGTGGGATTAACTTGGACCGGAGGAGGAAGATGACAGGATTGAAGAATCCTTCAGCAATAGAAGAATTAGGATGCATGTCGAGAAGGACCGACTTCAGTGGGGATTCAAACCAAAAGGATATCCACCATTAAATAATCTTATAACTTGTGGTTGGGTTATAATAACCACAACCCTGATAAGAAAAGGAAAAATGCATGGAAGAAAAAACTCTGGCCCAAAATTTCTATCTTTAGTTGGCGCTTACCGGTGTTGTATGTGCATTAAAGAGGAGGAAACGATGGACCACCTCCTAGATTCATGTACATTGGCAGCGAACTTATGGGACCATGGAGCCACTGTATTTATAATATTTGACAGAGTTAGAAACTTCCTGTACCAAACCCTCTCCTCTTAGACGAGCGACCCATTCTAAAATCCAATTGTCAACTGCCTTTGAGAAATTTTCCCACATTTTGTAGCCTGGGAAATATGGAGGGAAAAAAACTCCAGTATTTTCCAAAGAAAACTTGGAAATGAAGACAAGGTTTGGACCATTATAAGAATTAAGATGCTTGAAATGGTGAAAATGCAAACTTGGGATAATTTGGACTGGGAAGCTAATAATTTTGAATCCTTCATCCTAAGGGAATGGGGGATATCAAGGCTTATGTAATGTTTCGATATACCTTTGAGAATAACGATGGATAAAATGAGCTTGTCACGTCCCCAGCCCTCAACCAGCGAAGAGGACGCGACGAACGCATCAAACACAGCTGGGGCAAACAGCCCATGAACATAAACAACAGTCAATAATGCTGAAAATTTGCAAGTTTAAACAACATGCATAACAGGATGCACAGTCCATCATTTTTACATGCACATTTACTCAGTGCATAATTCTTTCATCAAACAGCGGAAGCAAACATACATTCCAGCATTAATCATGTTCATCATTATTCATTTACATCAATATAATTGCAGAGATAGAATA
>LPNX010396185.1:0-14983 GCA_001517045.1 Pseudotsuga menziesii
TGTGGTGACAGTGGTCCCCAGCTCTCGCTTGCCCCCAAGGACACACATAGCAGGTTGTGACTTTCCTGCGTCTTAAAGTGTGAATTAGGCGGCAACAAGTCTATCTTATCAAACACAACTTTATCTACAACAACTCTAGGAACTGTAACTAGACGTGCTTGTGTATTGTTAACTATATCCCATAGTTCATTTTCTTTCAGAATTTGTACAATTCTAGGCTTCCACGGGCCAAAATTTATTGCCCCATCCAGCATATCTTCAATCCTAAGCAATGTTGAAAAAGTCGGCCTCGGCAAAAAGTCGGCAAGGGTCTCGAATACAACTTATGGGCAACATTGGCGAAAAAATTGGGAAAAGTTGGCAAACATTAAAAAATAAAAAATACATTCATTTTTTTTCAGAATTTTAAACATTTAAAGCAACAATAACATCCGATAAACACATTGGAACATAAATATGGAGAAAGCATTGATATATATCATCATCATGCAGTCATGCCAAATGTAAAATGATACATCAAAGTCGATACTGTATCATGAAACATCATAGTTGTCCAATCAATGACTCAAAAGTAGATAACCAATAAAACATGACATCACATATATAAATGTATTCGAGGAAAACAAGCATATAGCTATCTAATATAAATGCTCTCTTCCTGAGTTTTCCATACATACTTCATATTTTTCCCTACTCCAATGATTAGGTTTATATAAGGTTTTCCTAAATGCTTTTTATTTGTCCCTCCATCTTATGACTTAAACCTAATTTTTGAAAGGTATATTTTATTGATTTGGTTGTCAGCAATTAAACGTATTACTTGTTTTGTACTGGTGATAAATCATAGATGTATTTTTCACTCCCAAATTGAATTTCCGACATGAGCCTCACATTTAGCCCTAACTCATCTAACACTTGAAACATTGCTCTTTTTTTCCTACAATGTGTTAGATGATCACTCAAAATATGTTTGCTCAAAAAATTCCCTAATAGTGAAAAAAATAATTCAATTACTATTGTGATCTTTGATAAACGGATACATATTTTGTATAGATTATCCTTGCATGGTTTGATGTTCAAATACAACAAAGTTTTGAAATATTTATACGGTAGAGGAAAGGTGTTAGTATACGATAAAATGGCAAATTTTTGGAAAATTAGCCATTTTAGCCATTTTAGCAAAAATGGAGATTTTCTGAAAAAGTCGGGAGTTTTTAGAAAAAGTCGAGACTTGCCATTTTTAGCCTCTGCGACTTTTTGAAAAGTTAAAAGGTCGCAATTTTTTCTAGCCGATTTTTCGGCTAAGGGAAAAAATCGCGACTTTTTGAAAAGTCGACGATTTTTCGGAGAGTTTTTCAACACTGATCCTAAGCCCAGTGGCCATAACCACAACTAGTCCAAGAACCTGTAAACTCAACTAACCACTTGTTCTCCCTTCTCTTCCAACTCTGAAATTTAACTTTGAGATTGATTTCTGCCCTTTAAAGACGCTCTGATACCATGAAAATTTTTCAAACTCCAACTCGGTTTTAAGTTTTTGGTTTTCACATAGAGTTTAATGCCCAAACCCCATAGCTGCAAATTCACTTTATATGCATGAAATTTAAAATTTCTTGAAACACATGGAATTTTTTCACAACTTTAAATACACAAAATAAAAGACAACCAAACAATAATTTTAACTCAGTTATTTTTGACTGACTCCGAAGGGAAAAATTTCAAATTCAAAACAGTAGTACTTATCTCCCTTTCATTCCTTAGAAAATGTGCTAGAATCTCACTAACAGCTTCTTGTACAAAATGTATCAATTTCTGATTTGTACGGTCTCGCACGTGCGATTGTATGGCCCTCAAAATTCGTGCCATTGTTGCAGGAAATTTTGCCTCGAAATTCTTGCCTGTATGGACTGAATTTAATGCTATATAGTCCTCGAAAACTGTGCTTGCGATTTACCTCAGTTTTTGTGCCAATACGACCTGCATTTAATGGTTGTACGGATGGTCCTCGATATCTGTGCTAGCTTCTAGAAAATCGTGCCCCTTCTTAGTCTTGGAATTTGTGCAAAGTTTTTGTCTTTCTTCTTCTCTTCTCATGCTCTCCAAATCTCTTGGTCACAATGAATGAGAAAACAATGCCTTTCCCTAGTTTTGTTCATGGCAACTAACTCCTTTTAATCCAATGGCTAGGATCAAAACTTAACTTGATGAGATTTAGGGCCTTCATTAAATGCTCATACTTTTCCTCATTAAATAAATTTAACTCACCTTCATTTAAATAATTATTGAGACATTTAAATATTTTACCCACCTTTTATTGTCATAAAGTCAATTTAATGTTATAACCGCAAACCACCTTTATAAAGTGATGATAAAATATAAAGTGCATCTCACTTTTATAAAGTGACTAGGGACCTCATTTATTATTATCAACCCCTAGGCATCATTAGGTGAACAACACTTGCCTTGATACTTTTTCAACATGGAGAATCAAACGGGGAAGAAGATCAAAGCATTGAGATTGGACAACGGGGGTGAGTATTCCTCCAATGATTTCAAGAATGTCTATGCATCAATGAGAATTGAGAGAGAGATGATTGTTCCTTACAACCCTCAGCAGATTGGGTTTGTGGAATGGAAAATTAAGGCCATAGTTGGAGCTGTGAAAGCCATGTTGAATGACGAGAATCTACCATTATTTCTTTGGAAAGAGGCATGCAACACTGCAGTATCTGTGCAGAAAGGGAGCCCACATCGAGTGTTGGGGAGGAAGACTCCGAAGGAGGATTTGACTTGCAAGAAGCCTGAGGTGGGCACTTTTGCATCTTTGGATGCCTTACTCACATATCCCTTCTGAGAAGAGGATAAAGTTAGAGCCCATTGCAGAGAAGGGGTGGAAGACATCACACTCATCATCAAAACTCATTCCATGCCATTTCCTTGCCTCAATAACCCAAATTGAATTCTTCAGTAGCCATTTTTTATTATTTTTAATCTGCCTTGAGAAATGTGATATGGCCCATACTGCCTCCTAGAGTGCCAACATTGTCAAATTGAGCCCACCAGGCTCTCTGGGCGCCCTCCTCATACAACGCCCTAGGTGAACCAATCGAATCACCTCTCTGTTTTGATAGGCCATTAAGCATGGCAAAACTGTACCAGAATGGTATACTGAGACAAATCATCAATGTAACTGCCTGAAACTGAAAAACAAACCGTCCCATTGGACTCGGGGAGCCCAAATCCATCTAAGGTGCATACTCATACACCCTACAGATTTCTGCATGGTCAGGTACAATATCCAATATGCCCAGACAGATAAAATAATAATCTGTAAATGCTCAAAATAATCAATAATATAACCCAGGCTAACATCCATCTGCTGCAAGTGTTTAAAGGTTAAGACATGCTCTACAAATCATTCAAATAACAATTATAACAAGTAGCAATCATTTCACTGGTGATCTATCAACCAAATATATAGTTTCATTAATTAACTATAACTCAGACTAGACTTTCAAGACAATACTCACTTCATAGTTGTAATCAATTTGCTAGTGAAGGGTGAGGGCTAGAAATCAAATGGTTAGGATAAAGGGTGACTACCAACTTGACACTGTGACACTTTGGATATGGAAAGGGGATACTCACTCTAGCATATGCTAGACAAGCAACAACAGAGGGGATGCAGTGTCTCACAAATGGATAAGTTATGTTTAGAGGTTCTTATTCACCTTGACAAATGCACACAATCCAAATCAAACACAAGTGAGGCCAACAATCTTTAGATATAACTTTTTAGGAACCATTGCTTTTTGGGCCTTCGAATTTCCATAGCCTTGGTCCATGTATTTATTACACGGATTTTTCTTATTTAGGCTTCATGCATTCATGTATGTTTAAAAACACTACTTTTTATGAATGCTTTTTTTACAAGATATTCATTTCAACATACTTCAAAGCCAATTTCATTAGGCTTGCCTTTCATTCATGTATGTTCAAAAACACTACTTTTCATGAATGGGCTTTTTCTAGAAGATATTCATTTCATTTCCAAATACATTGTATTGATGGCAGCGCTATTTGTTTTAGGTTTAGCCAACACAATCTAGGCAACTCAGAGTCGAGACACAAATAAACAGGGAAGCTTGTCCAACAAAGAGGCTCTAGTGGGGAAAGGTCCTCCATGCCACAAGTCAAGTAGTAGGTCAGGCTAAAAACATAACTTGAAGGAAATGGATGGGTGGAGATAATGCACAATGAAACCAACACTAGCAAGCCAAAGTATGGTGGGAACGATCACCTCTATTCTCCCTAAGGAGGGTAAAACCAATGAGTATGGGTCAAGAACTTCCAGGTCTAAGTAGGGGCATACATTCATAATATCACTACATCCAAGTCCACATATTTATATGACCGTCAGATCATGACACTAGATGCTAAGACATGTCACAAGAATGAATATAAAAACAATGATAACCATAACAAAAGATAATGTCTGCTGAGTCATATACATGTAAACAATCAATCTGAACCAACATTTGTCCAATGATGAACTCCTGATGCAACTTTGAGCACTACTGACTGCTATGCAAATGGCTAAATGACTACATCAGTCCTCAAATCTGAGTGTCCCGAGACTCGGTCATGGCATGGGAGAGTACTATAGTCCATCATCAAATAATGATCCATCATAGATTATCATCTTAGCATCTCATATGTAAGGGAATTGGCTGAAAAGTGTTATGGAATCTAAAAAATAGAATATGGTAGCCCAACTACTATATATGTGATTACACACGTGTGTCTAGCGTTTGTTAGGACTTGTGCTGAAAACATGACACTTTTCTGTGGAAGGGACGCTTAGAAGCACTTTTAAAACAAAATTTTCACTTTTTTTTGTCTTTTGGAAGTGTGGAGAGAGCTCTAAGTGGTGTTTTTTGTGTAGGTTAAGAAGATTTGAAGGCTTTTGAAGGGTTTCCAAGTGCATTGAGGGTGGATTTGTTAGGGTGGATTACAAGCTCAACCATCAAACAAGAAGAACAATGTCTCATTCAGCTAGGGCAGGAGCTAAAGGGGCAAAGGAAAGGGAGAAATGCCCCATCTAATATCTCCCCTCTTATTCCTCCAAACACAAGCTCTTCTACTCCTCCTGCTAGTGCTCCATCTACTGCTAGTGGAGCTCATGCTCCATTGGACCCTGTTCTAGCAAGACAACAAGCCCAAGAGAAAAAATACCCTTTGTGTAGGTATGTGACTAGGAAAGAAGGGCTTAGGGCAAAGCTAGGTGGGGGAGGCAATGTGTCTTGGACTTTCAATTTTTGCAAGAATGAGTTCAAGAGCACATACTACTGAGTTAAGGGCCATTTGTTGGCCCTTCCTTCTTGTGGGATTTCTTCATGTAAAGCAGTGGGTGTTACCCAAAGGAGGGATATGAGAAAAGAGGATCAAGAAGGCTTAGGTAATGTAACTGCAGCAAGCAAGAAAAAGAATGAGGATCCTCTTCCATTCTTAAGGAAACCCTCTAGCATTCGGCCTCCATTTCCACCTAGCAGAGGTGATACATATCCAGCAAGAAAGATGCCATCTTCAAGTGGTCCAGTGGACAAGATTTTCCAACAAGAGGCTCGAGAAAAGGTGGACCTCACCATTTGTAATGTCCCGTTATTGATAAATATGGAATTGACTAAGGACATTTAATACCAGGAGCATATTAGAACAATTATTCAGTATTATTAAGTCATTGGTATTGTAAAGAGGGCCATCAGAGTTATTATCATAAAGCATGCAAGCCAACGAGCAATTAGAATTGCATGCAGTTATTATTTCAGTCTTAAGTCAACAAGCAATTAGAATTGCATGCATGCAAAAAGTAAAGTGCAAACCCTAAAAGTGACATGAAAACCCTAAAAGTAACATGAAAACCCTAAAAGTACATGCTAAAGCTATATAAGAAGGGTCATTGAACCAAAAGGATTATCTATGAATTATTATTATTGAGTTTGGTTTCTAGATCAGCAGCAACAGGTGCTGCAACAACAAGTTGGGGTTGGAGACGAAGGTCTTCAGCTAGCAAGGGGTTTCGGCAGTGAAATCTATCTTCCCTAATCACTTCGGGGTAGATCATCCAGATCTATCATCAAGTATTCATCATCTTCTTTATTCTTGGTTCAATCATCCAACAGTCAGAGAAAGAGTTTATTACAGGTGCACATTTGCTGTTGGGAAATAGCTGGAAATCCCAGATCCATTCGCTAGCCTTTAGGTATCCAATAAAGTTTTTGCATGCTACCTCCATTCTTCTCAGCAGGGTTACATCAACATATTTAGTGATTACTATTCCGTTCCAGGCACATTTAGAACCTCCACCAGCAAAAACATGAGGAAAGAGGACATCTTCCCTTTTGAAGCAAATCAATTCGCTAGGTGGCTTGAAGGAGGCTACACTTCCGCATGCATCCCCTTATCTCTCTGGGGGACTATACTCCCAATCCTAGAAAGTTTCAGCCGCAACAGACCATTCCTCCCTAAAGACGTCAAGATCAGCATAAGGAGGGCACACTTTCAGCTGAGCGTCAACTGCTGGAGAGGAGCACTATTTTCTTATCTTTCTGGCACAACTTGCATGCATCTCATCTATTGACAAAATATCAACATTATTATCAGTGGTATGTGTATCTTTTCTAACTAGAAGTCGTTACCCTATTTTCTCTCTAGATCAGCTATTTTTTAGGGGCGTTTGGCACAATACTTTTTGCATGCACATTTTATTTATCTTTCCAACATAATATGAGCGTTGAAACAACAAACATATTACCAAAGTACAATAGAATATCAGTTTGGATATTACAGTGGTATCAGAGCATGTTCTTGGCCAATTGTGGGCTTGAACATGAAGACAATGAGAAGGATTTTGACTCAAAATTTGCAGAGGTTAGCAACACTGCAACACTTGCCTCACTATCAGGAATATCTAGCCTTGGGTGATGAGGTATGTGCAACATTGTCCTTTCAAGACTATTACACCATTAAGTTCGGGAGCCAACTCAAGGATTTGGATCAGGATTTCCTTAAAAACATAGTTGGAGGAGTAGAGAAAGATGAGCCTGAAGTACAGGTTGATGGTGAGCTTGATTTGGAGTTAACAGTACATGACAAGGATGTGCATGAGGAGATAGCATTAAAGCCATCCTGTGACTCTAGCGACACCATCACATCCGATGGTCAAATTGTGGACAAGCCATGTGATGAGTTGGAGTTGGTACACTCTTCATCACCTATAGTAGGAGTCCAAACAATTATGACAGGCGAAATACATGAGGTGCAAGGAAATGAGCACAACAGTTGAGACAGTGGGAAGTCGCACATGGAGGTTAGGGAGAGTTTATACAGGCATGAGATAGAGCTTCCAGATGATAGTCACCAAAAGAAGATTGAATGTGTTAAAGAAAACATTCTAGCAATGAAAGAGAGGACCAAGATACTCTGGGACACCATATTACAATGAGATGTTGAGCTTATAGTTCTTCGAGTTGTATGTACCGAGTTAGCGGTTAGGATTTCTAGTATTGAAGAGCAGTTGGATTCCCTGATGGGTTAGCAAAAGAAACATACTATTGCATTTCAAAGCAGTCCTCTTTAGGAGTACATAGACAAGGCTTGCAGTAGCTTGGGTCCACATTTGCATAATGGAGGAGGGTTTTTACAGGTTGGCCAGGATCGAGAAATTGGGCAACAGTATATGAGCATTCTAGTTGAAATCAGAAGGGCAGAATGTCAGCTTGGCAAGATTATTCCTTGTGACGATGCTTATGGACAAGGTCCTTTTTAGGGGTTGGATGGGAGAGAGATTAAGAGTTGGTGTCTTGTTGAGTGGGTGATTCTTGGAAAGACATTCCTAGCCAGGGGTATTGTCCCACAAGAGCCTTGGGATATTTGGGATGAAAGATGCACAAGTTTGCATTGGGATCCAAGTGGGAGACCTTATGAGGGATGGATACAAGTTTATTGATGGGGTTACTTGGGAGTCTACAGGATGCTCCTTGTGTCGATACTATGTAGGGTAGCGGTGGATTCATTTTGACCTCTGCAATTCTCAGATTGATTTGGGACCCTGGGATTACAGTGACTGGCAGTTTAGTGATTGCCAGAGGATGCTTTCAGGAGGTCTCTTGTGATGGTACCTTGTTTACACGGTGGTTAGTTACTCTACTTATAGGAGGATTCCATGGGATATCTTGTGATGGTACCGTGCAGTGCAGTGCTTTGAGCAGAGGGTGCTACAAATCTCCTAGGATAATTTGGGACCCTGAGATAATTCCCAGATTCAGTTGGTTCAGTTGATTGATTGTGGAGTTGCGTTGGCATTGCTTGAGGACAAGCAATCTTTGGCGAGGGAGGATTGTAATGTTCCGTTACTGATAAATATAGAATTGACTAAGGACATTTAATACCATGAGCATATTAGAACAATTATTCAGTATTATTAAGTCATTAGTATAGTAAAGAGGGCCATCAGAGTTATTATCATAAAGCATGCAAAGCATGCAAGCCTTATTTCTTCAGTCTTAAGTCAACGAGCAATTAGAATTGCATGCATGCAAAAAGTAAAGTGAAAACCCTAAAAGTGACATGCAAACCCTAAAAGTACATGCTAAAGCTATATAAGAAGGGTCATTGAACCAAAAGGATTATTTATGAATTATTATTATTGAGTTTGGTTTCTAGAGCAACAGCAGCAGGTGTCGCAACAACAAGTTGGGGTTGGAGACAAAGGTCTTCAGCAAGCAAGGGGTTTCGGCAGTGAAATCTATCTGCCCTAATCACTTCGAGGTAGATCATCCAGATCTATCATCAAGTATTCATCATCTTCTTTATTCTTGGTTCAATCATCCAACATTTAGAGAAAGAGTTTATTGCAGGTGCACATTTGCTGCTGGGAAATAGCCGGAAATCCCATATCCATTCGCTAGCCTTCAGGAATCCTATAAAGTTTCTACATGCTACCTCCATTCTTCTCAGCAGGGTTACATCAACATATTTAGTGATTACTATTCTGTTCCAGACACATTCAGAGCCTCCACCAGCAAAAATATGAGGAAAGAGGACATCTTCCCTTCTGAAGCAAATCAATTCGCTAGGTGGCTTGAAGGAGGCTACACTTCCGCATGCATCCCCTTATCTCTTTGGGGGGACTATACTCTCAATCCTAGAAATTTTCAGCCACAACAGACCACTCCTGCCTCAAAAACGTCAAGATCAGCAGAAGGAGGGTACACTTTCAGCTGGGCGTCAACTGCTGGAGAGGAGCACTATTTTCTTATCTTTCTGGCGCAACTTGCATGCATCTCATCTATTGACATAATATCAACACTATTATCAGTGGTATGTGTATCTTTTCTAACTAAAAGTTGTTACCCTATTTTTTCTCCAGATCAACTATTTTTTAGGGCCGTTTGGCACGACACTTTTTGCATGCACATTTTATTTATCTTTCCAGCACAATTTGAGCATCTGAACAACAAACATATTACCAAAGTACAATAAAATATCAGTTTGGATATTACACCATTGCAGTCTTTTTCTACCTCAACTTCATCTCATTCAATGTTGCACGGTCACCATTGTTTATATTATTGAGTAGCCATAGGGCTTTGAGGTGCATGGAAAAGTCTCACGTGTGCAGATTGAAGAAGGCGCTCTACAGACTCAAGCAAGCTCTTGGAGCTTGGTATGCTAGGATTGACGATTACTTGTTATAGTTGGGATTTGTGAAGAGCGAGGCGAATCAAAATCTATACTTCATCCATGTTGGTGAGGATCCACTAATTTTATCCTTTCTGTGGATGAACTCTTTCTTACTGGGTTAGAAAAGCTCATGAGAGAATGTAAGAGGGATGTAGCTATAGAGTTCAAGATGAAGGATATTGGTCTGATGCATTACTTTCTGGGGTTAGAGGTGCGGTAGAGTCCAGGTCATATTTTTCTTGGACAGTATGCAGTTGAGATCTTGAAGAGATTCGAGATGGTGGACTGCAGGCCTATGTCGACAACCATGACGACCAACTTAAAGAAGCTGGATGCTTTTGAGTCAAAGTTTGTTGATCCCACCTTGTATTGTTACTTGATTGGGTCCTTGATGTATCTGGTCAACACTAGACCAGATATTTGTTTTGCTGTGAACACTCTTAGTCAGTTTATGGTTGAGCCTTGGAGAGTGCACTAGATCGCAACAAATCATGTTCATTTTTACTTGCATGGCACTGTAGATTTTGGGTTGAGCTATGTTCAAGGTGATGGAGTTAGACTGGTTGGTTTCAATGATTTAGATTAGGAAAGCAGTGTAGTTGATGGGAAAAGCACCTCCGGGTGTTGCTTTAGCTTGGGCTCAGTAGTAGTGTCTTGGTTCAGCAGGATGCAGAAGTTGATTGCATTGAATTCTGTCGAGGCAGAGTATATGGCTAGCATTTTAGCAAGTTGTGAAGCCATATGGCTTTGCAAGCTACTTGTTGGGTTATTTGGTCAGGAGTTGCTTCCAACGGCGATTCATTGTGACAATCAAAGTTGCATTAAACTCTTGGAGAATCCAGTGTTTCACAACCGGTCAAAAGACATTGAGATTAGTTACCACTTTATCCAGGACTATGTTTAGAGAGGGGCAATAGAACTTCAATACATATCTATGGATGAGCAGGTTGCGGACATCCTCACACTGTGTTTGATGAAACAGAAATTTGTCAAATTCAGAGATAAGCTGGGGGTGGTACAAAACACTTTCCTCGCTAAGAGGGAGTGTTGATTTTTTATAGTTCAGATGGTTTTCTACATAGGTTTGGTGTCTAAGCATGTAGAAAGTGACTAAAGTGACTTTCCTAGACATTAACTTTATTTTTATAAAGTTGTAGTGACTTTTGCTTTATGGGGAGTGAAAACGACTTATGTTGTGATAAAGTGCAAAACTATCACAACCATTGATCTTGACTCTTGAGACCCCAAGATTTAACTTTAGCCATCCATCTTGGAAGATGAAGAGTAGGTTCTTTTCTCATTAATGCAAAGACAAAAGGAGTTCTAGGAGAGGAATAGACACATTGTGAAGAGAGAGCAAGAGAGCTGAAGAAGAGAGGAGAAGAGGGGGTGCACTTTCCAAGAGCAGAAAGGAGGCACAATTCCCAAGAAAAGTACAGCATTTAATGAGGGCCATACAGTGCATTTATTGCAGGCCATACAGCTTATATTTAGGCACAAAAATCGAGAGGCTGTATAGCAGGAAGAGGGCGCAAATTTCTAGAAACCGTACAGCAGACTGCACGATTTTCCAGGAAAGTTCAATGCATTTAGTGCTGTTTATTTACTGCTGTTACACTCAGAAATTTTCTGTAGGCTCATTAATAAAAATTCTCTCTTGAATTGGTTTTCCTTCCGGAGTCTTTCCAGGGGTAATTTACCAAAAATCTGTGTGTTAAAATTTCATGGTTTGCTGTTTTATTTTGCTGCAAGTAGTTGAGTAAATTTCATGTGTTTTAGTTTACTAGTTTCAGATTTGAATGCAAATAAATTCTGGGCAATAATTTGATGAGTAACTAGTTGAGAATTGAAACCAAGATGAAATTTGAGCAAACACTTACACGAGATCTGAGGATGGTGTTACCCTTCATATTGTAAGAAGGTAATCCAACTCACGATTGTGTTGACTTCATTTAGATTCCGGATCCGACATAGCATAATCAGTAGCACATTGTTTATAGTCCCTTGGATTAATTATCATGATTTATTATTGTTTGATGGGATGTATATAGTATGTGGAACCGTCCCCCTCACCATTTAGGAATGGCGGTTGACCCCATTTAGGCTATTTTAACCACTCAAACTATGCTAGGTGCATTCCCTGGGGACACATTCCCCTGTTTTTTAATTACGGAGAAAAAATTCCTTGATTTATGGGATTTATCTCTGGAAATCTCTGATATCCGTATTTTGGAGGAATAATCCCTTGATTTTAGGTCCCAAAATCCCTGTTTTTTGGAATTTGGTTGGGGAATTCCTCATTCTATGGGGGGTGCACCTCTTGAAGACAGGATTCTCAATGAACCAACATGAAAATATGTGGATAAGGGCTCTAAAGTTGAATTTCTACCATGTGCAACTCTTTCTCCAAATATGTAAAAGAAAAGATTAACCCGTCCTGCCAAAATACACGTCCTGGTGCAATGCTGCTGAAATAAGGTATTTGAAAATGTAAATTGAATTTTGCACTTTCCAGTGGCAACAGAGGGTACAATCCATGGTGTGTTGATGATTATTACAACATTTAATACGATAAAATCTTTTGCCTCACTATTCAGACAGTATTCAGACCACTGCTGATTAGTTTGGTTGATATGCTATATATAAAATCTTCTTGTAGCAATGTTACTAACAGACATATCTTTCTTATTTATCTTTTTCCAGGTAACATATCTGGGGAAAAACCCCGGGGCACTTGCCCTCATGCTGAGGATGGTACCCAAAGTAAACTCTAGATTCTTCATCTTCTTGTAGCAATGTTACTAACAGACATATCTTTCTTATTTATCTTTTTCCAGGTAACATATCTGGGGAAAAACCCCGGGGCACTTGCCGTCATGCTGAGGATGGTACCCAAAGTAAACTCTAGATTCTTCAAGGCACAAGGCCAGGTCAACAACTGGGCTCAAAGCCATTACAACAATATACTCATTATAAGGTCAACATGTCACTTACGGGAATAGAACCTGGGTGGGGAGAATAACACTCCGTCCCACGACCACTCGGGCTAGACCCAATTGACCATAGAGTCATAGACATTGTTTTCTTATAAACATCATTAATATTGCAACGTACATGTTACAACTCACAAGACCTTGTCTTTCTGAATTGCTATTTATTTCACCAAAAAATCGAGAAAGTGATATTCTTCTTTGCTGGATTCTGTATGGTCTGGGTTGAACTACTACAACGCATGGTATGACCTGTGCTATCCTTGGTATGTCTTTGCTCTGTTCAGTCCATCTTCTGCTGTTAAAAACATGTGTTCTTGTTCATTACACTGATTGTTCACTTGGATTACACCTGTTCTACGTGATAACCTATTTCCAGCCATTAGTTCTTCCAATCCTTCTAGCCCAGCTGCTGGTTATTTGTTTAATTTCATCTGTTCTGTCACCAATATAATCTCTGAATCATCTCAATTTTCAATCTTGTAGTTTTTTCTGTATAGGCATGTTGCCATGGTCTATTACTCAACACAGTCAGTTTAGATATCAACTCAACATTGGTGCCTAATAATCACAGACTTACGTTTGCATCCTGTTCTACACATGTTCAAAATAAAAAATTAACATATTCATATAGCAATTTTCTAGTTGTTTGGCATTTGGCTTACTTTTTTAATTGGAAAAACAATACTTGGTTGAGTTAGAGTCCTCTGTCTCTGAGAAACAATTATTGCTGTTAATTTTGGGTGCTTAATTTTGGTTGCCAATCAAGCAAGTGAATTGTGGCTAGTTTCTGATGCATATTTTGTATTGTATTCAATTTATTTTATTAGAACTAAATTTACCATTTAAATGTCTCTTTTTTGTCATTTTATTCATAATATAGCTGTGGTTGTCATTTACCTGAATAGCCCCAATCAAGGGCAGGAGTCAATGACTTTGGGGGCCTTGGAGCAACCATCATAGATTCTCTTGACACATTGTACATAATGGGACTAGATGAGCAGTTCCAACGAGCTAAAAGGTGAATCTGTAGACTCATTTGTAAATTGGTTATATAGTTTAATTCTGTTATTGCCAGTGTTTTAGACACACTTAATTGCTTCTTTTTTCAATTTTATCTGTAAGCAGTTCTCTGACAATGTATTGCAATATTTCTGTAGCTGGATCACTGACTCACTGGATTTCAACAAGAAGGTTGAAGCAAGTGTTTTTGAAACCACTATTAGGTTTGTTGGAAAAGCTGGACCATCCAATATTACCCAATATTACAGTATTTTTAAGTTTCTGGCTAGCTAAGATTTGGAAATGGTGAAGGGATCAGTCATACTCATTCAGTTGCTTGAACCTAAAAAAGTTCTGGCATGTTAGGACTTTAGTTGATTAGAAACAAAGATAGAAGTAAAGATATGCTTTGAACAATTATTAACGACAAAGTTACAATGCTACTTCTTGCCAATCTTGTTCAGGCAAGTTTATTACTTTAATCTAGTTGTCTAATATTATATATTTTCTATATTTGAAAAGTGCAGAGTGCTGGGAGGTCTTCTTAGTGCATATGATTTGTCAGGAGATGACATATTTCTTGAGAAAGCAAAACAGATTGGAGATAGGTTGCTCCCTGCTTGGGACACACCAACTGGAATACCTTTTACTGCAATTGATTTGGCCAGTGGGCGGGCAAACAATCCAGGCTGGACAGGGGTATTGCTACTATGTATTTATAAACACTTTAAATCATTTTTTATTGGTGTTCAAAATTTACTGTTAGGGTCTAATTAGTTTTTATTTGTCATGTTGCCATACAAACTAACATCCCTAAAGTGCAAGGTTCTCACAAGGGATTAGCTGGGAAAAACTATTAGAAGTGTTGCCACTGTCATCTAGACAACAACTTCTCTTTACTTTAGTGATTCTGATGAAGATCCAATCACAAGGGGGGGATTCCCTAAAACAACTAAGTACTAATGATTTAACAGTATAGTTACTTAGATTGCAGAACTTCAACTATGAAAGATGTGAGATGTGCTTGTAATTGATTGGCAAATGCTGGAATTTAAATAAATCATCCAAGTGCTTTGAGGAAATTAAAAAAAGTAAAGACTTGATCATGAGAATATTGCACATCTAAGTCACATGACACGAGGACATGGGACACGGAGGACACGAAAATACGAGTATTCGACACGAGACACGACGACCCCAGAAATAGGACATGGGGGACACGTTTTATATATATATTAAAAAATTAT
>LPNX010396185.1:20852-54736 GCA_001517045.1 Pseudotsuga menziesii
TACAAAAGGGGCAATTGCCCTGCAGAAGTGAAAAAATCCTCAGACTTTTCCAAGGTACATATATGTACAACTTCGTGTACATGGAGTTGCCACCTAGTCGAAATAGGTGGGCAACAGGTACTCCACCATTCTAGGCATTTCCTGCAACATAGAATCACAACAATTTAAATGTTGATTAAACATGCAAAAGAAAACTAAATTATTCAGATTTTTCCCAAAATTAAAGATGAATTAAAAAGAATTGGGGCTTAAAGTTTGTGACTAGTGCTTAATTAATTAGTTTGGCCAAATGGGCTGTAAAGGAAACTCAAGAGAAGTTGGTGATCAAAGAGTGGAAGGGGTTGAAAATCCCAAACCCTACTCTAGTCCTTGATATCTACACCAACTTAAACAGTCTTCCAAAAGGAATCCAAGAGTTGTGATATCCACGATCTTGGCATAAGTATAGGGATGCCACAAGAAAAATTAGAAGTAACATACATCAAGTGTAGATTGCATGTTAACTAATCAAATGACAAACAATCTAAAGGAAGGTAAAGAGTTTACCAAACTATTACCAAGTTAACAATTTGAGATAACATCCATGATTATAACACCAAGCATCAAATCCTCAAATGGACGTCTTTAGTAAACGCTCGTATGATTTTAAGCTAAGAGAAATAAGCAAAATAGTAAAAGCATGTATTCTCCACAAGTTCTAGCAAATATTACAATGAGAGGAGTGTCTCTTATATAGGAAGAAAGACTAGCTAACACTTCAATATAAAATTAAAAAATCCTGATGACATGGTAAAAAAATGCATACAATAAGTGGTTTGTTATGCCACCTATACATCTGCATCCAATCATTCTGCATCCCAAGGAGAAAAAGAACATCTCTAGAAGATAATACATGCCGAAAATAAGGGGTGCATCTTTAAGGAGGTCAAATAATGCCTTCATGCGTGGGTCAACCTCATTCTTTAATGTTTAAATGTGCTGCCACAACCTCCCAATAAATAAATATATTCAAACATTAATAAATTGGCCTAATGAAATGGCACATAGTGTGGGCCGTCCAAAGTATAAGATAACAATATGTGAGCTACAATGTCCAACTAAGTCACAAATCTCATCTTGGTGGTCAGTCTTATGATATATGGGGGTCAATGTGATGCCACACGATGCTCCATGATATGAGGATGCCATGCTGTATTACAAATAAAGGGGGGATCTTTCTAAAGACACATATACCACCCATGAAGAAATCAGACCCCACAATATGCCACGTGAAATGCACTTTATGTTATTCGCCATGTTTGTCTGACTTTTATGAAGCCTAGGGTTTGTTGTACCACAACAGTATGGGGATGTTTGCATCCATTTTTGCTTCAACTATGATGTCAGAGTCTAGATGCCTATGCCCCCAGAAGATGTCAGCGATGAGGATTTCCAGAGATGATGCCATTTTATGCTGCCATGCCACCCCTGAGGATTCATTATGGTAATGCATTCTATTGATGTTGTACTTCCCCATGTCTAACGTTACACTAAATGATTTGTTTTGATGAGTATAGCTAGTGGTAGTGGTCACGAGCTAATAAGGATAAGAGGTTTTTGTTTTGCTTACACACAAATAACCAAGACAGTTCTTGGTATTTACAAGGGTTACCTCTCTTCTTTGGCACCGTATTTAACCTTTTTATCTCACTCATACCATTCCACCTTGGTTACTATCCCATTGGTTTATGGATGATATAGTGACTTCTGTTCTCTGCTTTTGTGTCCCCTTCACCATGAATGCCTCCATGTTTTTGTTGTGTCTTGGGCCCACTTGTGTTGTGGTGAATCTTGCAACGATTCAGAAGGTTCCCATGTATGCTCCCTGAGGTTGACTGCTCTTAAATAGAAAGAGCTACCATTGAGCTATGTTTTCCTGTAGATCTGAAACATGAAGACCATTCCCCTATCATGCGTCAAAGAGTATTTGAAGACAAGCTCCCAGTCCAAGACTTCTTGTACCAGAAACTGGTGTAAAAGAAAATTTTGCACTAAATCCAAAGAAAATTAGGGATGGCCAAGACAAAAATGCAAAATCAAGCAATCTAAAGAAACAATAGCAAGTCCAACTTGCATTTGCTTTCAAATAAAAATCAAGGTCAAGGTCTCCCTATCCAAGAGTACAGGAAGAAAAAGTTCAAGACAAGTCCAAGAAGAAGAATGAGTTGATAAACAAAAAACAAAGAAAAAAAGGGGAGTTTGATTGCTAAGGTCAAAAGGGGGAATATTTCATAACTGAAATCCCTGTTGGGAACATCCCTATTGTCTGCACTAGTGGTGAAGATCACAAAGGATCATTCAGTCTACCCAAGCCAATTCACTTGACTAACCTTTGGACTATCCATCCTCTCCATCCAAAGAAGAAATAATTCTTGTAAATGTTTTGATGTGTTCCTAAAACATTTATCACTAGTCCTTGTGAAACTTATGGATCGTGATCTAGGGGTGAGGCTATATGATGACTCATATAATTAGTTTGTTGTATGTAACTTTGACTCTAGTACTTCTTCAATTTGAAGCATTAAGAGATAGCAAAATCCTTTTCCAGAACTATTTAGAGGTCTAGAGCTTTATTGGTTGAGTTTGACCAAGTTTGATTTTTTTAGCAGTTTGACTTGGTCAACAAAGCAATTTAACTTAGTCAACCAGACCGGACTAGAAGATCATATACCTGAGTCATCATCGTTCAGCTGTTGTATCACTTTGGAAGCTAATTTGATCCTTCCATCCTTAGTTTATTGCCTAATTGGACTAATGGGTAATTAATTGAGCCTTTCCTAAGGTTTACTTTAAAAATTGCCTAAGCCCAAATTTAATTATTTGGATCAGATTACAATGGCATTTGCAGAGGGATTTTAGCTATGGATTTGATTGGTATCATCTTTAGAGGTCAATATAACATCATCAGAGGCATTTCCCCCTCAAGATTCACAAGGATTCATCATTTTTTGATTACTTGGAAATAATTAACTAGTTTTCTAAAGTCTGATTTAAAAAACGTTTTAGTCTAGCTAAATCAATAATTCAATTATTAGGGAAAATCAGATTTTGGAAATTTGCACGGTGGGTCCTCCTAAAGTATGATTTGGACATCCCTTGTGCCAATTAGTGATCACTTAGCTCATCTTTTGTGACTCAAATGAACAACTCAGCTTGAGGGGGGCGCACTTGTCCAAGAGGGGTGACTTGCTTGGTCTAGGGACATTTTGCTTCCACTTCAGCAATTCAGCTTGGTGAAGAGGCATTTAATCAACATCTAGATGGCAATTGGACCCCACATTAGCCATTTATCTCAGCAAATTGCAAATTTGGAAATTAAGGTAGGGGGGTGCACTTGTCCAAGTGGGGCATACTCTCTTGTTCACAGCATGACCCAACCATCCACTTCAGCTATTAGGCCTAGTGGGGCCTTCATCTTCAACATACTTGGCATCTTTTTTGCAATTTTGTGGCCCACAACTGAGAGAGGAAAATTCTAGAGGGCCAACTCATCTAGGTGGGGCAAACCAGCTGAGTCGAGTCCATGGTCTTGTAAAACAACAAAGCTGTTTTTTGTTTGACCATTATATTTACCCATGGTTTTGAGGCTTTCCCTTGTGCTATAAAAGGAAGAGACCTCCCTCATTGGAAAGGGTTGAAGAGTTGGGATCATTTAGTTAATAGAATCACTGTTCCTTGTTTTTTTGTGTTTTGTTTCTCTTGGTTGATGGTGCATTGCTGTGTTCTTTTTCCCATTGTGAATGGATGTAGTCTTGGTTTCTATGCTTAGGTGTAATGTCCCCCTCTAATTAAGCATCCAAAACACCCGCTAACCTACTTGATTCCCATAGGTTTGAGCAGGTATTGCATGAGAGGGAATTGGCTGAGGGCATTTGATACTTAGAGCGGAATAGGACATTCATTCAGTGTTAAGTCATCAGTCGGATAAAAGAAGCCTTATGTCTTTAGGCTTAAAAGTCAACAACATATTAGAATTGCATGCATGCAAATGCGAAACATAAACCCTAAAAGTGACATGCGAACCCTAAAAGCGCATGAAGTTCTACTTAAGAGGGTGATTGAACTAAAGAGACTATCTATTATTATTGTTGATTGATTTTGGAGTTTTGAGCAGCAGCACAACATGCAGCCGCGACAGTTGGGGTTGGAGACGGTGTCTTCTGCTAGCGAGGGTTCGACAATGAGATGTCTTCCCTAGTCTCTTATTGGGATAGATCATCCAGGTTTATCCACAACATTCATCATTTACTTCAGTGTTCGGAGATCCAGCACACTCCGAAGGGTTATTGGCAGATTCACATTTTGCAGCCGGAAGTAGCTGGGAAACCACAGAAGGATTTGCTGGGACCACAAAACCTAGTCTGTCCTTCGCATGTCAGCTTCCTCTTTCTCAGCAGGCCTATCCTATGGCATACCGTGATTATCAGCCATCAGTTTGCTCGTCCGGAGCAGCTATCAACAAACAAAGAGCTTGGGGGGCGTGAGCAGTAGAACCACAAATCAATTCGCTAGGGCTCTTAGAGGCTTCCAAACCTCTGCATGTGACAGTCCATCTCTCCGGCATCAGCAGACGGACAAGCCCACAAAGTTTCATCCTGATCTGACCTCTCTTCCTCCAAAAACGTCACCTTCAGTCTGAGGGGTGCACACGTGTGTAGCTGGGCGTCAACAACAAGAGGGTAGCATTGATACTTCATCTCTTCAACACCTGATTCATGCAACCTATCTTAGGAGTATTATCAGCCGAGTTATCAGTGGTAAGTGTTAAACTCCTTTCTGAAAACCCTATTTTAGGGGATTTTTGCATGGCAAGTTTGCATGCACAGTTATTCCGGATTTTTGCATAAGATTGAGTGTACGAGTTAGCATTATACACCTATAGCAGTAGAATATTAGTGTTTGGGATATTCTAGTGGTATCAGAGCATGTTCCTTGCCAATGGTGGGCTTGAACATGAGAAGTAGATGAATACAGAAGATGACACTTTTGTAACCTATAGGAGAAGGAGGAGTAGGTACACGGAGGAATTTGAGGATATCCAACTAGAAGATACCAACTCAGACATGGACCCAAGAGGTATACACTCTGACAGGGGAAAAGGAATGGGAGAAGATAAGGACAAGATGGAGTTTCGCAACCTAGTAAACGCATTGCAGGACCTAGCCAAAGGGCAAAAGGACATACTAAATGCAATAAATAGATTGTCGGCGAAACCAGAACCAGGTAATAGCAGTATACCTCTCTCATCGGTAGATAGAGGGTCTACAAGCAGTAGTGGGAAGCATGCATACACCAATATGTAGAACACACCCCACATATATAATAGACCTTCCAACAGGCCTACTATGCCTCACGTCCTGGCAGATGTAGTAGCAGGACCAGTCATGCCGGTAGACCCTAGTGAACCCTTTGGAGCATATTTACAGGAATACAGGGACTTAGGGGATGAGTTTCATGCAGCCATGTCTTTCTTGGACTTTTGCAACATGAAGAGTAGGAACAAGCCTAGGAATTTCAATAAGGGGTTTAATCATAATTACGAGTTGCAAAAAACCTTGGGTAGGTTGACCATCCCAAACTTTGATGGGGCTCGCAAAGGTTCAACGAGGATATGGGTTCACAAGTTGGATACTTATTTCCAACTCAACCCCATGACAGAGACAGATGCCATTAAATTGGCTACACTACATTTAGACGGAGAGGCTCATGAATGGTGGTACCACGGATTAGTGACATTGGGTCACAACACCATCAGCTCCTATAGTGAGTTCACACAGAAGCTCATGGAGCGGTTTGACAGGAAAGACCTGGAGATACACTTCAGAGAGTTGGCTCAACTCAAGCAGACAGGTAGCGTCGAGGCCTTCATCTCAGAGTTTCAGAGGGTAGCTGTTATGGTGATCGATGTGTCGGAGAACATGCTGACTATGTTGTTCATAGAGGCCTTGACAAAACCACTACGAGGATGGATGAAAGCCTACAAACCCCCCATTGTATAGGATGCGATTAGCAGAGCCAAAGATCTCTAGGACTCGGTCTCGAAGAACCGGTTTCCTCTCAAGACCAACTTTCCAGTTAGAGACAAGGATAGGAAACCTTTCCAGCCGGACATACTGAAGAAAACTTAGTTAGATGATGACACAAGGAAGGATTTGAGACGAAAGAAGTTGTGTTTTATTTGTCAGGAGTCGTGGGTTCCAGAACACAGGTGCTTAGGAAAGGCCAAAGCCCACTACATAGAGGTATATTCAAATAGTTATGGGGAGGACTACGAGTAGGAAACAACATAGGAATTGCGGGCAACGGAAGAGGAATCACTCCAAGGGGATACACAAGAGGGAGTTATTACTACATTATCCGGGGTACCTAGGTTTCACACTTTGAAGGTTAGAGGAGTAGTACGGGGCCGCAGAGGAGTATTGATTGACGGGGGAGCAACCCACAATTTCATTGATGCAACGTGGGTGGCTAAGAGGGTTGTTTAGACAGAGAAGTTTGAGGGATTTACTGTAGCAGTGTTGTAAAGGAAAGTTTCCTATGGCTAGGGTTTAAGAGTCCATCAATGTACTGGGGTTGAAAGGAGGATGCAAATGGTTCTGCAAGTATATATAAGCAAGTTTCAGAGATTATAATGGTTCATACCTTGACAAACGAAGGTTGATCCAAGCAGCCCTTCAATCTTTCTCTTGCTCCTCTTGCTCCAAGAGACCTGCCAAACGAATTATACCTTCCTCAAACCATTATGACCACATATAAAGCAATGATAATCAAATAAACATGAAATAATGATCTGACTAACATCATCATATGATCATAAACAAAGATTCAATCACACATTGAACAATGATTTGGGAAGAAGAAGGACATCACATCTTTATTAATCTTGAAAACAAGTACAAGTATACCTTCTCTTCAAGTTCGACACCTCACGAAACCTTGATCTGGTTCTGCTGCTTCTCTTCTCCAAGGAACTCAGCCTCCAAGATCTACAACACAAGGAGAAAGCTTCTAGGGAAAAGGTGTGGGAAAAGAGAGCTCCAAATCCTCCAGCATAACAATGCAAAAGTTCAAGTCCCCTCTCATGGACCTCCCTACCTCTATTTATATGCTTTATGAAGAGTTAGGGTCGAAGACAAAGTAGTTACAACTGAAGGAGTCAGTTGCATAACTACCCAAACTACATGAATTTCAAATTACGTATTTTTTTGACATTTTCAGGAGGCCTATGCGGGTTGTAGAGATAACAGTCGCGTACACGAGGAGGTATATGCGGGTTTCAATGTAGATAGTCACGTATTTAAGGCGTACGCGAGTATTATATATAGCAAGTCGCGTACATACGCAGGTTTCCTTAAGGAAACCCGCGTACACATAAAAAAAACTCATTTTTAGGGTATTTCTAGGCATTTTCAGACTTTGGTGTCTTCTGGAAAGTTTTAGCTAACTGAAATATCTTTCCAACGGTGCAGAGATGAGGTCAAACGGAGTTACAGAACTCAAGATATGGCTCCTCCAAGTTAGGTGTTTTTTCAGTGATTTTCATGGAGTGTCGTCATGGAAGTGTCGACATGCGACGGAATCATGGGAAAGTGGTCACAGGCAGAGATGTGTCATTTTGAGCTATAACAAGCAGTAGCCGAAAACTCTAGCATGGAGTGCAACTATTGGATTCCAAAACTGAATGTCACATTAGGCAACTGCCAGATGACAGAGTCATTTTATGTAGTGAATGTGGCCGATACACATGTAGTATTAGGCATCCAATGGATTTATTCAATAGGGAAATATACTACAGACTACCGGGCAATGGAAATGGAATTCTAGAGACCAGATAGGAAACAGGTAGTTTTGAGGGGCATGAACGCTTATCCCCCAAAACTAGTCTCTTCACAAAGAATGGAGGCCGTGCTCAGGCAGGATGACATAGAACGGTCAATAGAATCTTTAGTCATCTTTAGGAAACCTGTAGAGAACAACACCCAACACTAAGTAGATATTCAGGCCATATTGCAGAAGCATGAGAAGGTATTTCGGGATCTTCCAGCAGGTAGACAACCAAACAGGGGATTTGAGCACATCATCGAGCTAGAGGAGGGGACACAGGCAGTTATCACCACTCCTTATAGGCATCCCAAAAGATATAAGGATGAGATCGAGAAGATGATCAAGGAATTACTAGAACTAGGATATATCCAACCCAGTTCTAGAACCTTTATATCAACAGTGGTCTTAGTTAAGAAGAAGTATGGCAAATTGCGAATGTGCATTGATTACAGAGCACTCGACAAAAAGACTATCAAAAATAGGTATCCCATTCCCATGATTGATGAACTAATGGACGAGCTACGGGTTGCCAAATACTTTTCAAAGATTGATCTTCGCTCGAGGTTCCACCAGATCCGAGTAAGGAATCAAGACATTTCCAAAACAGCTTTTCGTTGCCACTATGGTCATGACGAGTTCTTGGTCATGCCTTTTGGACTCACCAATGCTCCAGCCACCTTCCAGTCGTGCATGAACCATACTTTCAGAGCTCAGTTACGTAAGTATTTGCTAGTATTCTTTGATGATATTTTGACTTACAACAAAACGTGGGAGGAGCATCTGAAACATTTAGATGAAGTATTGAGCATTCTAGAAGAGCACTCGCTTTACGCAAAGATGACTAAGTGTGATTTGGCATGAAGGAGATGTTGTGTCTAGGGCACATCATCAATGCAGAAGGGGTACAAGTTCATATGGAGAAAATTCGGGCTGTCAGGGATTGGCCCATGCCAAAGACAATTATTGAACTGAAAGGCTTCTTAGGTAGGCCTTTGCACGTATTATCGGAGGGATGTTAAGGGGTTCTCCCAATTTGTTGCACCACTCATCGATCTCACAAAGAAGGGGGCATTCATATGGACAGATTTGGCATAGAAAACCTTTGAGGAAATGAAAGTCATCATGAGTTTTTGCCCGGTTTTGGCACTACCAGACTTCTCACAGCCGTTTGTAGTGGAATGTGATGCGTCAGGAGAAGGCCTAGGGGCAGTACTGATGCAAAACCATCACCCGATTGCATTTGAGAGCAGGAAACTGAAAAACTATGAGCACCACTACTCCATATATGACAAGGAGATGCTAGCCATCTTACATGCTCTCACTAAATTTCGATAGTACCTGGTGGGCAACAAATTCAAAATCAAGATAGATCATAACAACCTCAAGTACTTCCTGGAACAGAAGGAGTTGAATGAGAGCCAACAGAAATGGGTCAGCAAGGTGCAGGCTTATGATTTTTAAGATAGAGTATGTGAAGGGTAAGAACAATGTAGTAGCTGATGCATTATCCAAACGACACGCTTCATTATCTCTCATGAGTATATCCACAGATTGGAGGTCTCCTCTTAGTAGAGTACTCCAAAAACAAATTTGCTTGTGAGTTAATGGATGGATAGATTTAGGATGGCAGGTATAGAATTATAGATGACATCATCTATTACAAGGGCAGGATATGCCTCGTCCCAGAATTAGCCTTCTAAAGGAAGATCATACAAGCATCACATGACTCACCATTATCAGGACATCAAGGTTTCTTGAAGACCTATAGGCAGATCGAAGAGAGGTTCTCATGGAAGGGCCTCAAAGGGGAAGTTATGCAGCACGTTCGGGAATGCAACATCTGCCAGCAGAACAAGATCGAACACATTCATTCGGCAGGATTACTTCAGCCACTACCGATTCCGGAGCAGAAGTGGGAAAATATTTCCATGGACTTCATTACAGGGTTGCCCAAGGTACAGGGACAAGACTGCTTATATGTCATGGTAGATTGGTTGATCAAATTTGCCCATTTCTTTGCTATCTCATTCGATTATTCAGCAACACAGGTAGCTGAGTTACTTTTCAGGGAGGTCTTCAGACTACATGGGTTACCCAAGACCATTGCCAGTGATCGGGACAATAAATTCACCAGTGCCTTCTGACAGGAGCTATTCAGGTTAATAGGGACAGAACTCGCTACAAGTACGAGTTATCATCCGCAAAGCGACGGGCAGACAGAGATTGTCAACAAGTGGGTTGAAGGGTATCTGCGTAATTATGTATCAGGCCTGTTATCACCAACCTTGCAGTTGCCTGTGTATGGTGAATCCAGGATGGATGGTAGAGGGGCAAGCAACTAGGGAGGTGGAACTGAGATTGCCTAGACTCCCAAATGGATGGTTGTCATGCCAATCAAGGCAGTCTTCGCTTTATGTTATCCAAGTCCAAGACAACAACAGGGGAGACTTGGATCTGCTCCCAGCAGGAGAGATCGGACCTAGACACCAAAACAGATCAAAAGCACTTTGAGGTACGTAAGGTGTAAGGTGTTCAGAAACTCTAGATCTACAGTAGGATTTGGTAGATGGATCAGGACTTCAACAATGTATTGGTTGATCCAAAGCAGTGATTGGATGACCTTTGAGGAAATGGTTAGATATAGGGTTTTGGTACTAGCAACTAAAGAAGATGATCTATGCCTTGGGAAACATAACCGAGGCAGGATGAGTAGGAAAATAGTCGGGACTATCTAGTACCTGGCTGATAGACTCAATGAAGAAGGTGAATAGGTGTGATTGTTTGAGTCATCAAGGAACAACCAATTTCAAGGGGAAAAGGTCAATTTAGGGCTAGCGCTAGGGATGGGAGATTGGTGCCTTTCGTGCATTGGGCAATGGAGTCAGTATACACCCAACGTTGAGGTAAACCCACCTAGGGTAGACCCTAATCTGTGGACCCAGATAAGTGTTTTGGTTCGGATGGCTCAGTTTGGGTAGAAATTCAGTTAAGGAAGGCTAGCACTAGGGTTGGAAAAGACAGATTTGTAGATTTGAGGCCACCAACAGAAAACTAGCTCAGCGTTGAAGGTGAAATGGGACCAGGAGGGGCTGATCTACACACTTGGTTCAGAGAAATTTGGAAAAGCTCAGATCTTGAAAAAGTCAAAGTTGATGATTGAGGATGAGAGGGTGAAAAACTGATTTCTTCAGATCTAGGGCAAGGAGGCTGAATAAACCTCAGCGTTAGGGGTGTTCTGGAGAGCTTAGGACCTGATCTATCAGCCTAGCTTGTTAGATTTCGGAAACAGTAAACTCTGGAAAGGTCTAGTTTTCAGTGATGGCGCTAGGGCTGTTTTCAGTCTAAAACTTAGATCTAGGTCATACTGTCATGAATCTGGACAGCGTTGGGGGTGATTTGGACTATGTGGGACCCAATCTATCAGTCTATGAAGTCAGAAATCCAAAAAAAGTCAAAACCCTAGCAGGTCAAATTTTCAGTGGGGGCGCTATGTAGTTTTCATGCCAAAAATCAGATCTAGCAAACCAGTAGGAATTTGACCAGCGTTGCAGTAGATTCAGCGATGGGGAGGTCCGATCTATGAAACCCAACAGTGGTTTGGCCAAAGATCGGACGGTTCCCGGATTTAGTATTTTTAAGGGTTTTTTAGTATTTTAAGGATTTTCAGAAAAATGGAAGGAAAATAGGTACAATGGATTCAGATCTGTTAAAGAGAAGAGAGTTACCTATTGGATCGTACCTGGAAATGCTTGTAGAAGTCTTAATAGTGACGACCCGATCAATTCTGGAAGATCCAAGTGATTTCTGTGACGGATGTAAGCCCCAAGCCACCAATGCGCCCCCTACCCTGCATGAGCAAACATCAACAATATCAGATTTGCTAATACAAGATAAAGAAACCAAATGCTACAAGAAAGTAAAACGAAGTAATCATAGATTACAATGAAACTAATGAAAACCCCCTGATCCAAGACAAAGATAACTGAACGAGTTGAGGTCCCCTTGCAAAAACGCTCCAGCCAAAATGCCCTTCTGTAGACGAGACAATGATAGCAGAAAAATATAGATCTCACATGAATTTCCACAATGCTAGGAAGCAGAAGACTATCCAATCACCATTTGAGAACATCGGATGCAAAGTAGATCCAGAAAATATCCACGGAAAAATCTTTCTATTATTTAGATCCAAGAGCCAAAGACCCCTTACAAATGAGAAGCTCTCTCCTTTAAATAGAAATGAGAGAACCACAATCATAACCGAATCCTAACCACTTTCAAAACGAGTGGCTAAGATTAAAAGATAAATATTCTAATCAATGGTTGAGATGAGCTCAACATACAATACATGGATCAATATAACCATAAAGTACCAAGTGGACTAAATCACCCATCAAGAGGGTAACCCACTCAACAAGAAATAAATGAAGCACATGGTGGGTCCGTGGAGTGTTAACTAAGCCCCTATGGGTGCCCCATGGCAAAATAAAATAATAAAACATTTTAATTCTTTGACTTTGTGCCTCCTTGAGGAAATCGTGAGCCTCCCAAAAGCTCTAGAAAATAATATAAAATGCCCAAAAATAGGTGTGGGCCCAATCAGGTGCTGCAACTGCTGGAGAAGGTGTGGAGGACATCACTCTCATCATCATGACTCATCCCATGTCATTTCCTTACCTCAGTAGCCCAAATCGATTTCTTCACTAGCCATTTAATCATTTTTAAATCTGCCTCGGGAAACATGATCCTGCCTGTTGCCCACCTATTTCGACTAGGTGGCAACTCCATGTACATGAGGATGTACATAATTGTACCTTAGAAAAATCTGAGGATTTTTCACTTCTGCAGGGCTATTGCCCCTTTGTAAAACGAAATGTCAGCTCCCCTGCGTGGGAAAATTAATGTAATTTTATGTGCTAAGTGTGGGTCATATGATACGGATGCCACACCATGGAACGGGTTGTTAGGGAAGTCCCCTCATCGAGTGTTTTTCCCTTTCCAATTGATCTTGTTGCGTAAACGAGTTTAATCGGTTTGGTTTTCACTCAAAATCCTCCAAAGTGGTGACGGGCGTTCTACCAGTCAATTCCATGAGGTGGCTAAGGCTTCAAAGTGTGATTCATGACCATGCTAGGCATTTGTCTAGAGTCTTGCGGAGTTTCGTTGTGTTGTTGTATTTTTAATTATTTTTTCAAGTTAATTAATTTCACCCCTTGGTGATTAATTAACTCAACCTTTGATGTAATAATGTAATTGCTCAAGCATGGCATTTTGTAATAGGGGCTATGAATGCAAAGTTAATTGCTATGAAACCCCCTAAGCCACTGCTTTGAGTCCCATGTCATTCTGATGAGTGGTTGAAGAGATAGACCATTTTTGTCTAAGCAAGGTCTATTTTTCCTAGGGAATTAATTAATTTCCCTAAGTCAAAATTCAAATTTTTTGATTTTGAAGTAAAAAATCAAGAAATGCCATGGTAAGATGGTTTGGGGGTTACTAAGCCTAGGAAAACTTATTCCAAAGTTTTTCAACCCCCCCATGGCCTAGATATTAATTTTTCAAGTTATTTTTTAATTTTTCCTAAGTCAATATTGGGAAAATTTAAAAATTTAATTGGAAATTTTTAAATCTAAGGTGAATTTTATTTTAGCCTAAGTCTATGGTTAAAATATATCTTTTGAGTTTGGCTAAGGTTAAAACCACCACTAAAGGAACCAAGCCATGTTTAAACCCTCACTAAAGTGGGGCGCCCAAGTAAAAAGCATGTAAAGGAGCCAAGTTTAGAGGTGGGCGCTAGTATGAAGACTCCACCAAATCTCAAAGGAACCATATCAAATAGAAGGCGCTAGGTTGAAGAGGAATGTCACCATTTATGAAGACTCCACCAAAATAGTGGAAGGCGTCTACATTAAAAGGGCCACGTTTTTGTTTAGAGGGGCGCTAATGCATATAGTGGAGGGTGCTACCAATATAATGGACATCAAAATAGAGGTAAGCGCTAGCATAGAAAAGGCCCACGCTAAAATGGAGGGGGCCCACGTCAAGATTTAGGGGAAGCGCTACCATTAAAGGTGAAGGCGCTAGTTAATAGAGGCGCCACTACATTTAAGATCCACCAAATTTTTAGAGGAGCGCTCCATATTTAGTGAAGGCGCTATCATATATGGAGGACGCCAAGCCATTTGGAGGAGCGCTAGTCATTAAAGGGCGCTACACTAAATTTAGGAGGGCGCTACTATGGAGATGGGCGCTAGCTACTTTGGCCCACATTTTTCATGCATTTTGGAGCCGCCAAATTTGGAGTTTCCACCATTTTTAGAGGAGGGCGCCTAGCCTAAGTGGGTCTACTTGATTTTTCCAAGACCTAATAGCTCATCTAAGGGTGGAAATTAAATCAAAAACCTAGATCTAAAGGTAAATATTACTTGGACATGGATTAAGCATTATGGCCTTTGATTAAAAATTAATCCAAGGGTGTGGATTAATTGAGAAGAATGGAAAGCCAAATACCTAGATCTAGTGGTGGAGATTAAACCCTAGATCTAGATCTAATCTCAACCATTTATCTTCAGTATGTTGGGGTTTGCCTCAACTATATAAAGAGGGCCTCATTCCATCATGAAACAGGATCACTTATGTTATTGTTATGTTGCTGGAAATTTCTACTCTCATATTCTCTTGCTATACTTTGTATTGAAGATTTGCCCAAGCTGGGCCATTTAATAAAAATTCTTTGGAGGGATACTATGCTGCAAACTCTTTCATGATCCGAATCTTTGTAAGGTAACTTTGTATTTGTCTTGTTTGCATTTATTGTATTTTTCTAGTTAGCTCTCCACAAAGTGTTTTGTGGAGAGATTAAAGAGTAAAAGTGTTTTTATTCTTTTTTATGAATGATTTAACATTTCTTACAAAGTATTTTGCAGGAACTGTTAGGTATTCATCACTAGGATCACAATCTTTGCAGGTTGTCCAAGCAAGGAAATCTCTTCGAGAATATCATTCCGGCAATATTTTAAATTCGGCCATTGACTTCCAGCCTTCTTGAAAAGGGGTTTATTTCACTGTATAGTGAATATAACCCTCATTTTAGGGCCCCAACCTATTATATATTAGTTAGGGCTTATATTTCTGCTATTTAAACACTGTTCAGCTAAGTTTCTTCGATATTTTTCCTTCGATTTTTACAGTTATTCTGAATATTGCAATTGTATCAATTCCAGCCTATATTTATCTACACTTTGAGCTTAATCGTGGTATTCCTCGTCTGACATCAAGCAATTGAGATCAGAACGCGAAGCGCTCAAAGTTGTTATAAATATTTGTCCGTCATTCAGTCTGCATAACAGTTTCCAGCCCTTTAAATCTCTTATTTCTGCAATATTTCACACTCAGATTTTTTTTATGTAAATTTGTAAATTTTGTACTAATTTTTTAACAACAATTTTTTAGTGTTTTCTGTGATTTCCAACGAAGACTAGCTTGCTGGTTTATGACAGGTTATGCACATTTGAAGGAGATTTGATGCCCGAATAGGCCCAGAATTCCTTCAAACTTCAACCGTTTCGAAAGGGGTTCAAACCCTCAACCCTCTCTTTCATATTTTTCTGATTTATTGTAAACCCCAAAGAGAGTCTCTAGGGGTATTCTGTAAAGTTTGTAACCATTTGTAATTTATAAGTAAGTAGATTAGGAAGAGGTAGATAGCTAGTTTTATTTCCAGCTACCCACCTATCTTTGTGACAGACCATCATCTCTGTCACAAAGATTGTTGTGAGGTGAGTTTATTGTAGTTAGTTGTTTTTTTTCTTTCAAGTTTATGCAATTTCTTTTTTGGTTTAAAAGTAATCATACAACCCATTAAACCTGTGTATCCTCTATCCGCTTGTCATCTCCCTTTAGGGACTTCAAGCTGGATATGAAAAACAGGGGAAGTGGGGGCTTAGGTAATTAAAATAACTTTCTTTCTTGTACTACAATCAAATATTTTATTTCCCAAGTCATTTGTTAATCGCTTTAAAATAAACACTGCATCTTAACCATCAAGATTAAAATTTACTCTTAAAACTTACCAACAACAACTTCCCACATCCTGCTCCTCTACTCGGTTATCACCCTCCGGGGTACTCCGAGATACGACTAGGGGAAAGGGAAGTCTTAGTTTAATAGGCATCCATCTAGCGATTTTCGAGTTGATTAAAAACAGTGACTCAGAAGATGCAAGGGGTAGTAGACCATGGGGGGTCTCTAGGCGCTTCGACGTCCTCCTTGTGAGCACCGGGCCATTGGGGTTTGACCTGTGAGCTACGGGTGGGCTCGTTCCCACTTTGTTGAGCGCAACAGCACTCCCTCTTCGATTTGAGAAGAACTAGATCGGGGTAGTCACACCACCGAATCCAAAACTTAAACCAAGAGGAACAACTTTGATTAAATTAACTAAAATAAACCAAGAGACACTTCAAAACCGGTTCTACAATATCTTCTATTTCAAGCACTTTTTCACTCCAAGCATTCCACTACAAGTTTTAATTCCAGCACTTTATTTTTCAGTTACATTTATTTACTTTCAATCTTGCAAATGGTCATGTGGTAAATGCTTAACTGCTTAAGTTTTTTCAATACTTTTAATTTTCTGCTGGTTTAATAAACCTTCATTCATAGCATTTTAGCCATATTGTAAATCTGGTTCATGATCCATATTGGTAGATAATCTGTACATTGTTGAATGTTTTATTTCCTTACTGTTTATAATTATATCGTTTGTTCATTGTTAAACACTGAAGCTATAGTTTAACCATAGATCAAATCTTAATTTTATTTGTAAAGTTCATAAAGACATAGTCTAACTTTAAGACTCCATTTATATGGGCACTGGTCTTGTTTTATATAGGATCTTAGCCTTATTCTTCAAACGATCCCTTTAATTAATTTATAATTAATTAATAAACCTGGAACTTAGTTTTCCCATAGGGACTACCCCCCTTGGCTCTGTTGGGATCTTGCCTAAACGGAGGAGTTGTGGACTGTGGTGACAGTGGTCCCCAACTCTCACTTGCCCCCAAGGACACACATAGCAGGTTGTGACTTTCCTGCATCTTAAAGTGTGAATTAGGCGGCAACACTGCCAAAACAGCTTTCTAGGGTGCTTGCGTTGTCAAACTAAGCCCACCAGGCTCTCTGGGATGGGGATACTATGGTACAAACAAGTGGCTGCACCCCCTATGTCCATACAACGCCCTAGGAGATCCAAATAAAACATCTCCTTGCTCAGACACATCATCCTGTGAAGCAAAATTGCATCAGAAAGGTAAAATGAGCCTGATCATTTCTGTAAGTGCCCGGAGCTGAAAATAAACTCTCATTAGACTCAGAGAGTACAAATCCATCTAGGGTGTATACTCATACCCCTCTTAGGTCTCTACCTGATCATCAACCATATCTGATAGACAATATAACCATCTGTAAATGATCATATACCAATAATATAACTCAAACTATCATCCATCTGCTGCAAGTGTTATAAGGCTAAGACATGCTCTACAACTCATTTAAGCAACAATCACAACATGTAGCAGTCATTTCACTGGCGGTACATCATCAAATACATATATAAGGCTTTATTTATTATTACTCAGACTAGACTTTCAGGACCATACTCACTTCATAGTTGTAGTCAATTTGCTAGTGAAGGGTGAAGGATGAAATTTACCAGGCTAGGGCAAAGGATGACTTCCTACTTAACATCATGACACTTTGGATATGGAAAGGAAACACTGACTAAAACCAATGTCGGACAAACAACAACACAAGGAATGGCAGTGCCTGACAAATGGTTGAGTTGTTTAGAGAGTGCTTATTCAACTTAGGCATTATGACTACATCAAGCTTGATCTAGGTTGATTAGGACCATCAATTTTATTTCCATGGCCTTTTTGGCCTATATGACCCTTTTGGGCCTTCACCAGTGCTTAAAAGCACAATTAATCGCAGCTTTCATCCGAGACATATTTATATATATAAGGTCAACAATATTTGGATATAGCATATTTTTAACCATTGTTTTTTTGGACTTTTTCTTATACCATTCAAGGGGTATTTTAGCATTTCATTGCTCTTGCCCTTTTTCACATATGTTAAGAAACACAGTTTTAGCATTTTCATTTTCCATGGGCGCATATATAATATTTCCAATGCAAGTAGTACATGAGCTTTCAGTTTTAGCCAACAACATCTCAAGTGACCAGGGGGAGTTCTGCACAGTGCCAAACATCGGGACAACTGACCAGAATGGTTTAGGCATACAATCCAACTCACCAAAGGCAAGTTCTGTCACCAACTCAGAGCCGAGACACAATATAAACAGGGAGGCTTGTCCAACAAAGGTTCTAGCGGGGGAAAAGGTCCTCCATGCCATAAGTCAAGAAGTCAGTCGGGTTGAAAACAAAACTGGAAGGTAATGGATGGGTGGAGATAGTGAATGATGAAGCCAACACTAGCAAGCCTAAACAATGGTGGGAATGACTACCTCTATTCTTCCTAAGGAGGGTAAAACCAATGAGTATAGATCAGGGACTTCCAAGTCTAAGTAGGGACATCAATACATAATACAAAATACATCCAAGTCCATATAATTATGACCGCCAGATCATGACACCACATGTTAATACATGTCACAAAAATGAGTATAAGAGCAATGATAACCATAACACAATATAAAAAGCTGAGTCATAATCATGCATATAATCCATCTGAAACATCCTCTGTCCAATGAGAAAGCACTGATGTACAACTGGGCATCAATAACTGCTCTGTAATGACTAAATGGCTACATCGGTCCTCAAATCTGAGTGTCTTGAGACTTAGTCCTGACATGGGACAGTATAATAGTCCACTAATACAATAATGATCCGTCAAAACTGCTCATCTCAGCATCTCATATGTAAGAGATTTGGCTGAAAAAATGTACTGTGTCTGAAAAATAGAATATGGTAGCCTGACTACTATATATGTGATAACAAGGCCAACAAAGGACATGGATTAAGTGGCTACACTTAGGGGAATACTGCTACAGTACCACCTACCAAATGTCTATCCGGATGACACCTTTTAAAGCATTGTATGGCTATGAGGCATTGAGCTTCGTAGATCTAGCTTTTGGAGACAACAGAGCACCCAAGGCCAAAGATTGGATACAAGACAGTCAAGATATCCTTAAGGTCTCGAGGGAGAACTTACAGGCAGCACAGAATCAATAGAAACTATACGCAGACAGACACAGGGTTGAGAGGAGCTTCGAGGTAGGAGATTTGGTATACTTACGGCTACAACCATACATGCAATCTTCTCTCAAGAAGAAAGGAGCGGAAAAACTAATTCGGTCTTTACAAGGTAATTCAGAAGGTTGTAGAGGTGGCTTATGAGCTAGAACTCCCGGAGGAAAGCAAGATTCACAATGTGTTTAATGTGTCTAGTCTCAAGAAAACATTTGGACAACACATTGCTCCATCCACTGAGTTACCTTCCTTAGATGATGAAGGGCTGTTGGTATTGAATCCAGAGAGAATCCTACAAGTGTGAGTAAGGAAGTTCCGAAACAGGGTGATTCGAGAATATCTGGTAAAATGGAAGGAATTACCTATGGAGGATGCCACATGGAAAGGAGAGCAGGTATTGCGACATCCTAGTTTGCGGTTGCTTAAGGACAAGCAATTTCAAGTGGGGAGGACTGTAATGTCCCCCTCTAATTAAGCATCCAAAACACCTGCTAACCTACTTAATTCCCATAGCTTCGAGTGGATACTGGATGAAAGGGAATTGACTGAGGGCATTTGATACTTAGAGTAGAATAGGACATTCATTCAGTGTTAAGTCATCAGTTGGATAAAAGAAGCCTTATGTCTTTAGGCTTAAAAGTCAACAACATATTAGAATTGTATGCATGCAAATGCGAAGCATAAACCCTAAAAGTGACATGCGAACCCTAAAAGCGCATGAAGTTTTACTTAAGAGGGTGATTGAACTAAAGAGACTATCTATTATTATTGTTGATTGATTTTGGAGTTTTGAGCAGCAACATAGCGTGCAGCCGCGACAGTTGGGGTTGGAGACGGTGTCTTTCGCTAGCGAGGGTTCGACAGTGAGATATTTGCCCTAGTCTCTTATTGAGATAGATCATCCAGGTTTATCCACAACATTCATCATATACTTCAATATTCAAAGATCCAGCACCCTCCGAAGGGTTATTGGCAGATCCACGTTTTACAGTCGGAAGTTGCTGGGAAACCACAGAAGCTTTCGCTGGGACCACAAAACCCAGTCTTTCCTCCGCATGTCAGCTTCCTCTTTCTCAGGAGGCCTATCCTACGACATACAATGATTATTAGCCATCAGTTTGCTCATCCGGAGCAGCTATCAGCAAACAAAGAGCTTGGGCGGCGTGAGCAGTAGAACCACAAATCAATTCACTAGGGCACTTAGAGGCTGCCAAACCTTTGCATGTGACAGTCCATCTCTCCGGCATCAGCAGACGAACAAGCCCACAAAGTTTCAGCCTGATTTGACCTCTCTTCCTCCAAAAACATCACTTTCAGTCTGAGGGGTGCACACATGTGTAGCTGGGCGTCAACAACAGGAGGGTAGCACTGATACTTCATCTCTTCAGCACCTGATGCATGCAGCCTATCTCAGGAGTATTACAGTCGAGTTTTCAATGGTAAGTGTTAAACTCCTTTCTGAAAACCCTAACCCTAATTCAGATATATTTTAGGAGATTTTTGCATGGCAGGTTTGCATAAGATTGAGTGTACAGGTTAGCATTATACACTGTAGCAGTAGAATATCAGTATTTGGGATATTACATTAGGTAATCTCTTTGTTTTATTTGAGATTGTTACTATAGTAAATACATAGTTGGGACTGCCGTTGCTTCCCACTAGTTTACATTGTAGATTGATGAATAGACTGCTGTTAACTTCTCTCATTTTATCTATATTGTTGATCTTGCTTTAGCTTTTACAAACTAACCTTGTTTGTAGATCTGTAGTGGTAGTAGATTGCTTTCTTGCCTCTCTATCTTGCAGGTTTGTCACTAGGAGGAGGGTGCACTTGTCATCTGAGCTGGTTGTGAGGAAGGGACTGCCTAGTGCTTCCTTTCCTCTTTTGGGATTGCAGATCTGAAACCAAGGAAATAGAGACTCCATTGCCCATCTACCACAAGGCAAGTCTTATGGTATAATCTCTCTCTTCTCCCTTCTTTCTACATCTTTCTCTTGAGTATTTTCTTGACCATTTGCAATTAATTAGTCAGCTAGAATTTTCATTCTAGTATTTTGATAGGGTTCTATTTTGCAAACCACTACTTAGGTATGAAATTTAACTTAATATCTTGCTGGTTGTGCAACCTCGTTTGATAGTTTATTGTTTTTGGTAGGCTTATAATTTGCTGTTTTTTACTAACATTTTGTTGCAGAAATTTCTCATTTACAACAAGTTTTATTTCATAATTGATTGCTGTAGCTTGTGACAACTGAGATTTTAAAATAAGCTCAAATTTATTTCTCTGATTTGCAAGTCATTAGCAGTCAAATAGGTTCTTTTCTTGTTGTTGTTTACACTTAAAATGTCTGAACTTTATTAACATTAATAGAATTAAGAGAATATATCTAGAATTGTATAAAGTTTATGCCAATGTTCCCCCAAGTTTTCGGGACGTGGGGAAGCGGGAGCGAGAAAACGTAGAAACGACATATGTAGAAGTACCCCCCCAAATTTTAGGAAACATTGAAGGGTACATCAAGGTCTTCAACATTGGGGACCCAACCAAGAATACTACCAAATTTATATTAGAATACATAAAAATTGAAAGTTGGAGCATAAGTTATTAAAGTCTTTAATTTTATAATCTAAAGATTAATACAAGTTTACAACATACATCAAGTGAAATAAAATGAAATACAACCATACATAAGCTATAACTGATAAAACAAATTCGGAAATACAACTATATTGGACAATGAATTGAAATCAAGGCTACTGAGAAGGAAAATAGTGGACAGCATGGCCCTTCATCATTTAATTTTTTATTTTTTGGTTAAAAACTGTCAAAGGAAATGTGGGGATGCCATTTTTAGGAGGGAAACGTTTCCCTTCGGTGTTTCTTTGAGATTCGTTCAAATGGGCACATGGGGGGAACGTTTCCAATGGAGTTTCCAAGTTTCTGAGACATGCGGGGGCGTGGAAATGCGTTTCCTACCCTTGGGGACGCGTGCCCATGTAACACTAGTTTATGCTCATTTAGGCTGATTTACATCATTTACTTGCTGAGCTAATCTTTGCATTTTCAGATCTAAATATTTCTGATGTGTTAATGCTCTTATATACTAACATTCTGTAGTTCCTATATCTTGTATTTCTCTTGTGTTTAAACATGGAATTACATGCTCACCATTTCTAGCACCTATACACACATCACATCCTAAGCAACACTAATCAATACTTGGGCAAAATATTTTAGACTTGTGATTGTTGTTTTATGGTTAATAATGCATTTATTTATTTTTTCAAAGTAAATGGTTAAATGTTGACTTTTTTGCTTTCATGATATGGTTATTTTGATTCAAGGGCAATATATGGCCATATGAGACACAATATTGAGACTTTTGGGACTGGGGTAGAAGATGTGTTCCAATGTTTATAAATCACTGTTGAGCGAGTAAAACTGTAGCTGGGAGCGAGTAAAACTGTAGCTGGGAACCCATATTGGTTGTGAATACTAAATACAATATGTTACTAAGTGCAGGCTATGCCCTAGCTAGACTATGGGGCAGTGTTGGCCATCGTTGTAACTCCCGCTAATACCCCATGTGAGTAGTATCGCATTAGATAAAACTTGAACACAGACTTGGACTCTGTTACAGACTATTTTTTACAATAGTTGAACTTCCTATTGAGCCGCTAGTTATCGAACATGATGAATGCTCATCTCCACAGTTCAGAAGTTCAGTGTGTTCCGGAGTTAGCCAGTTTTTGGCTGAGCTTTTTATTTTTGTAAGATACATGTTCATACCCCCTTGGGGAAAATGTAAAAAATGTCCTAGCATTTAAATTTTTATAAAAGGTTCAGCTTCTCGGACTTGGGCATCAAGCCGACTAGCCCAAAGTATTTTTTCCCTTGGTTATTATTGGCTGTTGAATAAACGACCAATAATTTCTGAGTTTTTCACTCGCTCCTCCAAAGTTGGGGTAGTTGTCTTGGAGTTTCGGCCTTGGAAGGTTATTAGAGCCTTCGTGTCAGTGTTTTTTGTCATGCTAGGCATTCCGATTGAGTCGTATGAACATGTACTAGGTCCCCTTGAAGTTTCGTTGGATTCTGTGAAAAATAATTTTTTCCATTTTTTAAGCCATTTTTTTTAATGGTTTAAATGGAAAATTTCAAAATATAATAAAAGAGTGATCTGGAGTCCTTTTTCGGTATGGTTGGGCTCATTTTCAAGCCTGGAGCAACATCTTTACCCCAGGGGCCACTTTCACCATCAATCGGGCAGCCGAGGCACCCGTGAAGTAGTTTTGACTAAAAATGCATTAGGATGGCATTTAAATGCTAAAAATGGACATTTTGCACTAAAATCCAAATTTAGAAAAGTCAAAATTGAGGTCAAAATTGAATTTTTAGGTGGTGGGGATGACTTGGCATGTGGTCTAAATTGACTTACGACCTCATTTTGCATGGTTTGAGTTAAACTTTGGATAAGAAAAGGTGAAATCGTTTTTATTAAAGGAAGGCTCACGCTAGCTACATGAGGACTCACGCTTATGTAAGTGCTGGTGAGTGGGATTGGTGGGCTCCTCCACAATAAATATTATTTTTAAACCATAGCATCCAAACTTTGGATACAGGAGGTGGATACGATTTAGTTAAAGAAAGACGGATGACGTGAATGGAGAGCTCACGCGAGCATGGAGTGTGACGTGTGCTTAACGTGAAGACTCACTAGCGTGAGTGGTGGTGTGAGTAGGAATGCATGGTCCCCTCTCAAATTAAATAATTGTAAGATGAAACCACGAGTGGTAGCATATATTGGAGGCTGCGAATATGTTAAGGTGACGTCAACACCACGTGGAGACTCACGCCCTGTTTTGGTAGGTGCGATTGAGATCAAGGATGGACCCCCCATTCGTTGATAGCTTTGTGTTGTCCCATGCTGTTTCGAACTTTCTCCAAACTAATCCTTCATGCCAAGCTGTTGAGCCTTGTGAAGCATTCGCGTGAGTAGTGAAGGAGGCTGATTTGGAGGTTGGGTGAATCTTGGTGTGTTGGCATTTGATTGGGTGTGTTGTCAGGTTAATGGTGAGTTAAGTGTGAGAGGTGTCAATTACCTCTTCACTTCAAGCTCAGTTACGTGCTGAGTTGTTCTTCAGTTCATTAAAGGCCCCTAGGGCTTGGTTTTTTGTATAAATAGAGGCTCTTTGAGCTCTATTAGGATGGAGATTTTGGGCATGAACACTTTGCCAAAATTATTGTAATATTTGTTTGAAGTTGGAATAAAGTTGTGACTTTGGAGGTCCATGCATGAGTTATTGGAGTTGTGGATTCACATTGTTTTTGGTGATATCTCTCTTACCTTGCCTTTTCAATTATTAAATAATTCTTCATTATATACTCTAGAAGGGCTAACAATCTAGTTTATAAGTATCTTGTTCGGATTTGATATTGTTTGTAAGGGTTTTGCAGGGATCATTAGGGGTGAAGAACAAGCTTGAGATCAAGCTCTTCTTCATGAACTAGTGGTTTTTTCCATCTAACTCCTTCAATTTGCAGGTCTTTCTAAGCACTTCCCAATCCAAGAAAGAGACATAACAGTCAGAGCTTCTCCTTCCCTCCATCAACAAAGTTTAAAAAACACATTTGGTTACCTGGATCTACGAACTTCCCTCTTCTAGTTCTCTTATTTTCTCCTTGATTTTCTCGATTTCTTGCTTGTTAGCCTCTTCTTCCTTGCCTTGTTTGGCTTATTTCCCCTTCTTCTTTCACTGCCCTGTTTTTTCAGTCTTCTTCCTTACTGTTCGCTGCCCCATTTTTACTGTTTGTTGGCCTCCTTCCACCTTGTTGTGTGCCTTTTCTTCTCTTTTTTCTTTGCTGCCCTGTTTTTGCATTTTTATGACAGCCATCTTTCTCTTCTTTCGCTGCCCCATTTTCATCATTTTTTGCAGCTTTTCGATTAATTAGTTCGCTGTCCTCTTTTTGCATTTTTATGACAACCATCTTTCTCTTCTTTCGCTGCCCCATTTTCACTATTTTTTGCATTTCTTTGGCCATTTAGTTCGCTCCCCTCTTCTTCCCTTCCCTTGTTTTTAATTTCTTGTTTATTTTCCTCCCTTCTTCCCCTCCTTTTCCTTTTGTTTCAGCCTTCTTTTGCCTTGTTCTATTGCTCTTTTCCATCACCTTCTTTTGCCCCTTTTGCAAGTTCGAAGAAAGGGTTTGTATAAAAAGTAAATCACTCTTTTTTTTACATAAGGTTCAATAATAAAAAGTTTCATGCTTTCCTTCAAAAGTCCTTTCAAAGGTTGAATTTCTAAAGGCAAGTTGTAAAATCTTAATAAAAATATCTTTGTTTGAGTGGGGTTTTTAAGTCCCCACTCTCATCCTCCCCCATTTGGGGAGGTTTCTGGTGTTTTTATCTTCTTATGTGCTTAGATTAGATGTGCTTTTGCTTATAATACTTGCATCATTTCTCTTAGAATACTAATTGTTAGATTAGCACATTTGATTCATTGAATAAGTTGATTACTTCATCTCTCAATTTTGTATCTTTCGTAAGTAAATCAACTGCTTAAAGTAGAAATCTCTTGAATCTCACCATAAGGTGGATCAAGAGTGCTTTCTATCGGAGAGTTTAATAAACCATCTTCACTTTATTTTTGTGCATCATATTGTTTAATCTAATTAATCAATAAGTAAGACTCTTGAACTTGCAGAAACACAAGTCAAGAGCACTCTCTATCGGAGAGCATCATTAGTTTTGAATATCCTTGCATTAGGCATCTAGATTAGATAAGACTCTTGAACCTTTGTCATAAGACAAGGTCAAGAGCGCTCTTTGTTAGAGAGTTTAATTAATTGACTTAATAAAATCTTTCAACTCACACTCCTTTTAATTAATTTACTTCGTTGATCTCCTTCACCTAGTATGCTCTGTTGACTTTCGAGTTGGGCTTGTACTTAGAACTGTGAACGGACTTGCTAAGACCGCAATAACAACATAATTAAAACTTTTACCCCAAAACCAACGCACCGGCGTTGTCTCGATAAAATACTCAGGTAGTGGGCAAATTCCAAGTGTGGGTGCTGGGCAACCCAATCTAGACACAGTTGGTTAAGTTATTGAACACCTAGCTTGTGATTCCAGACAGGTCCGTCATGGCTTCGAATGGAGCCACTGAAGGTACTTCCGGACACCTTAAGCAAGATCACCATTAAAATCCTTAAAACTTACCAAGAACACTCGCACAATCTAACATTCATTTGTTTTAAATTCTAGACTTGTGTTTATTTCTTCAGCGCATTTCAGTTTCATCGCCTCCATAAGGCACTGGTCCTTGTTTTGTTTTGCATAATTATATGATCAATTGTCTATGGCTTAATATAATTGTTATCACTGAATGCATAATTGCTGTCTAGGATTAAAATTTATCTTTTAATCTCTCATTTGCAACGTGGATTGCCTTTTGATCTTGTGTCACATTTATAATAAGTAAAACACCTTCTAATCATAATAACTCCTAAAAAAAACCCATCCGCATCCGCAACCTTCAAATACACTTTAATAACTTAAGAGCCGTAGAAAACTCTTTTGTAGGGACTACCCCCCCTTGGCTTCGTTAGGAGTTAGCCTAAACTCCATGTACCTTGTGTATATTGGAGAACCCCTGAGGGAACCTGAAACCAACCTATCAACCGTTCTGTCACCGTAGTGCGTTTAACACAACATTTGGGACTATTACTCTTCACATACTGGGTAGTTGGGTGGTGTGGCCAAGGTGCTTTGAGATATTAGGCTGAGCATCACTGTTGGACCCTGCACATAGTTTGAAGAGCTATAGTGGCCTAACACTCGTGATTATCCTAAGCCATAGTCAATGGGATACACATTGTTAATAAACCTCATGTACTCTTTTGCTTTATTATTCATACATGCCATGATGTTTAAATGTTCTTGGTAACTTCACATACACACACACACATTAAGCATCTTTAGAGGTTATTTTGAACTCCATCTAGCTAGGGGAACTATATCTCAATTGGCTTAATAATCACCCAAAGTGTGCCTACATATAACCCCTTTTGTAAACATCATAGGCATACTATCCTCCATAAAACGGTCAAGCTAGTACTTGAGAAAGCTCGACAACCTCTAGCAAATATTCGTGAAAACTTGGTTGGGACACCACCTATGGTTAGTCTATGTTTACGTAGTGAGCTTAGCAGACCAAAAGAGGGAGGAGTCTATTTGACTGACACTTAGGGGTAGATTCCCGGGGTTTTGCCATGTTAGCAACTGACTAATCCTTGCAATCTTAAGGTTGCTAGGTTGTGCAACAACAAGGTTAATCACGACTAAGGAAGTAGCTTCATATCATAACTTAAGATGGGATGGACCCATAAAATTCCACTTTAATTCCATAGGTAGCCTCCATATAATGTAAGGGGAGGCACTTCAACATAAAGGGGGCCATAAGCCATATATGCAACTTGAAATAAGTGTTTTGATTATGAAAAGATTAAGTCATTAACTCTAGGAGGTCCCAACAAGTTATGACTTAGGAAAAAAAATACCTTGAAATATTTAAAACATAGTCATGTAATGGTTAGCCAATGTGCTTTTCTAATAACTCCTTAACATTTTAAATTTTTATCTCTTTTAAACTTAGACTTACCATGGTGTGACCATAATTATACCCTTATTGCATGTTACAGTTAAAACCTTAGGACATAGTCATGTCCTAAGTTTTTAAGTGAGGTGAGGGTGGTGAAGCAAATGTGGTATTAGGGAGAACGTGTTCGTGAATTGACCATCATAGAAATGTGAATGAGTGTTAGCTCTACCCCTTGGATTTCAAGAGTAAGCGGTTTTAGATTTTTTTCCACATGTGTGGCTTTAAAGGGAGCTCTTTTTCTTGAGTTACACTTTTGTTGTGCCACTTTTTTGTGATCCCCTTATATATATATTCGCCTTTTTTGGCTTAGTCCCTTTGCTTTAGATTTGGCTTTGATAACTCGGGACATAGGGAACCTGGCTTTCCTATAAGGGGGCATTGCTCACATATACAACATTTATAATTTCGCTGCATCAACCTCAGAGTACTCTTTTATTTCGGTTTAGGCTTTCATACATGGGAATAGTATAAAGATCTTGGAACATCACATATGATAAGTCGATTACAAAAGGGGGACATGATGGAAATGGGTGCAGGGGCTAGTGAAATGATATGGCATTTAAAATGGCTTGGTAAAAAGTGTGAAATGAAATGAAATGAGCATTACACCTACCTTAATCCTTGGCAATACACTTGTTTCACAAGGTGACATACGTATCTAAAGGAAGTTATGACTACACCATGATATGTCTCCAGCTATGAAACAACAATTTAAAGTATATGAGCCACTATAGAGCAACAACAATGATCCCTCATGGTCATCTCCCACTTAGAAAAAGGAAATCTCCATGTGTCATCAAGTATAGCACATGTCATAACATTGACATCAACTGAAAAGTCCCCATCAATCTTTGTCACCTAACATGGTGATATGAGCAAGATGGAAGTGTCTCTGGCAAATATCTGTTGGCAAACCATAGATCTTATTTGTGGAATTGATAGATGTGATCAAAATCACAAAGGCATCGATCGTCAAGAGGCAACATGTTGAAAGTAAAGTACACCATGAAAGTATATGATTGCATATGATTCATGCTTAATTGGTTCTATTGATATTATGCATATTGAGAACCAAATGATGGCAAATAATTCTATTTACCTTTAAGCAATTCCGACATATAATTCTATCTACCTATAAGCAATCGTGAGATATAGTTCTGTCTACCTGTAGTTCTATAGAGGTCAATTTTCGTTATACAATTGTAATAAATGTACAAGTAATATTTTCTAGGTGCAATGTGGATTTTGTCATGCTAGCAACTCTCCTTAGTTGTAGCCAAACAGTCAAATACAGTACAATAAATGCTCTTCTATGATACATGAACGACTGACATAATAAGGATAAATGGGGTATTTATGCTGCTTTGATGTGATTTGCACACCTTGGCCAACGTATTTGATTTAGCTAAACTGCCCTACAACGGGCCCAGTCAATGTGGAGTTATGACATGATGCCCCGTAATGGGGACTACCAACAGTTTCATGGTGTCTACAAGATGGGGAATTTCTCAAGGGATAAATCCTCTCGTCTTTTCATCAAGGTCTTTTAGCTATTCTAAATTAAATATTTGCTGCCCATGCATTCACTTGTTTTCTTTTGAGCATCTAGTTCTGGCATGTAACACAAGCTTTCCAGAAACTTTGTAATCTGTATTCGTTGAATCTTACAGCAATCAACAGTTTAAGAAGGAAGAGTTATGGACAGAAAGCTGTTACATTTCTCAACAGTAACTCAACATGTCTGCTTATATTGCTAATCTGGTTAACTATCAGAACCCTGAACTAGTCTCTCATTTGTCATTTTGTTACCATAAAAATGTTAATTCTATGTTAAGCTTATTGAATTTTCATTTTCTTTCTTTATTTTTGGATTGAAAAATAAAGAATAGAAGCGTTGGAACTTGGAAGGAATGATTCGGCTTATAGTACGTTTGATAGTATGCATATTTATCAGATGGATGGCCTGATGTCACCATGTAAACATGTCACCTGAATTGAGAATGTATTCTTTACTGTCAGGGTTCAAGTTTATTGGCAGACGTTGGAACAACACAATTGGAATTTATTGCACTGTCCCAAAGAACTGGAGATCCTATATATCAGAAAAAGGTCAGTATTTCACTGTCCATATCCTTTAGCTTTTTTTTCTCATGGAAGACGAGCACTGAATGCACTAGTGATTGTTGTTTATTTCATCACCACATTTTCTTGAACATTATTTTAGATTGAAAAATTACCTGGATGTAGAGTATTTATCAGTTTTGTAAGTTAAAGGCTAGAAGACTGAATTGAAGGAAGGCTTACTTGGTGAAGCCTTTAAACATATTACTTAGTTGATAATTTGACAGTTACTGATAATTTCAGATCAGAAAAATATCAGTAAATTTTTTATGGGTTCACCTTGACAAACAGGAATCTGATGATTAGGAATGCATACTGTATGGGCAATTTGAGAATATTGCAGAAGCATGTCAGTCAATTGCATCCCTTTAATTTTTCTTGGAAAATGAATGTCTATGTGTTCTGTAGGTGTAATGCTTATATAACCCACTTGATGCTTTTCAGTGTTGTTTAATATGTTAATGAATCTGTGTTTAGTAAGATGAATGAATTTTTTAGGACTGAAGCATTGTAGATTTTTACAACACATTGTAAATAACCCTCTTCTAGAGTTAGAAATTCTTTTCAAAGTTTCAAAAGAAAACATGCATTGGAAAATCATCCATGGAATTGACAAAGTCTGCCAGAAGAACAAAGTATCTGTGAAAATGCAGTCCATAAGTCAGATATGTTAACAGAAGCAGTAGATCAACGAGGGAAGATCTTGTTAGTGCCATTTTTTTCAAATCTGAAGAGTCAGATTTGATATTACATTACTAAACAATAAAAAGACACATTATTAATGATACATGAGGGAAGATCATGTTAGTGCCATATTATGACTACCACCCAAGGGATATAGAGGAAATTGGGGACATGGAAAGGTTAAAAATCAGCAGCATCACAGGCTTGAACCAATTGGGTATAGGTCATATATCATATTGTTGCTGCCTAATTCGCACCTCGGGTCACATGGCAGAAATCTTCAAGCCACTAGGTGTGACCTTGGGGACAAAGCCAAGTGCTATCACCTGATACTCAACTCCTCCATCTAGGCTAACTCCTAGTGAAGCCAAGGGGGTGGTCCCTAGTAAAATGAAATCTATGGTTTTTATTGTAAAACAAAAAAGGTAAAGGATCTAGGAGTTAATGGTGAAATGAATCAAAATCTTAACAAGTTACTGCAAATGAATTATAATAACAACAACTTTGAAATGTAAACACCATTCATGGCATTTGTAAGAATTGATTTAATCATAAAAATAAAAATACCAGTGCTGGTGAATATGGAGTGCTTGTGTATAAGGCGTGCTGCTGATGTCTCGTGAAAGTATTGCAGTTGTCTTGTTGGTATGTTTTAAAATGATTAATGAGTTGATTATGGAGTGGGTAAATTGGGGTTTGGCCCAGCAAGTCAAGTTCTCTTGAATTGAACGCTAAAGCGGCTTTACAAAGTGTCCAACAGGGCGAGGCATAACCTGCTTAGAGCAGCCCCCTGACTCTGTGGCAATCACCCTTCGCGACCTCTCGAATTCTCAAGAAAGCGACTTATGTGGATTTCCCTATTAATTTAGTCACTCGTATCCCTTTCTGGGACAACCAGTTGATCAGACAAGTTGCAGCGATGCAGAGCATACGGGGAAGGAGCCTTGGTGTATTTTATTAAAATTAAATGTGATCTTGTTTAACACAATTCACGGCTGGGAATATCTTTCCCCTTTCGGGTAACTCGGGAATGCCCAGCCAGGTTAATTTTAAAGCCCCAAGATTCTCTTTCAGGTCCTTGAACCGTACTCGAGAAAGCAATGGGGGTTAATTACTAAAAGAATAAAAAAGGATAAATTGAAATGTTTTTTAATTACTACACTACCGAAGTAGTGGGTTAGTATCCGTATTACTTTGAAGCAAAAAGATATTGTAAAATGAAAGTACTGATGATCAAAGCAAACAACTAAACTAAAGAAACAAAACAAAACATGAAAAAAACACGTCGACGCAAATTCTCCTAGGGGGGATGGGGAGTGGGCTCTGTTGTCGCCTAATTCACACTTTAAGACGCAGGAAAGTCACAACCTGCTATGTGTGTCCTTGGGGGCAAGCGAGAGCTGGGGACCACTGTCACCACAGTCTACAGCTCCTCCGTTTAGGCAAGATCCCAACAGAGCCAAGGGGGGTAGTCCCTATGGAAAGACTATGTTCCAAGTTTATTAATTAATTGAAGATTAATTAAAGGGATCTTTTATTAAGAATTTAGGCTAAGACTTTAGAATATCTAAGGAATGACAAGCAGCATGCAAGTGCACAAAATTCCTTTAATGACAAGCAGACCTTGAGACAAATAAAGACCAGTGCCTATTACAAATGGAGTCTAAAGGTGGATTACAACTTTATAATTTTACAAATGAATTTGAGATTTCAATTAAAATTAAACTACAGCTTTGTACAACAAAATGAATGAGCAAATAAATAATGGATCAAGATGTTAAGCAATATACAATTGATCTAAATTCACCAGCATTAACCAATGTACAAGATTTACAAGTTATGAACCAAAGAAAGCATAAGAAAACTTTAGATGGAGATTATTAACCCACAGTAAATAAAGGAAAGAAAAACTTTAAGTTTGATTTGCTTGAAGCACTTTAAACAAATGTTAAGCATTCACCACATGAGCAATTACAGAACAGAAAGTAAATGAAACTGAAAGTGAAGTGTTGGAGTGCTTGCGGTAAAATAAAAATGAGAGTGCTTGTAGTAAGACCTTGAACAGCAAGGCAGAGATAAACAGAAGACCAATGTTTGTAGGACGTTTTGCAGTGTCTCTTGGTAAATTTTAATAAATTTTATTAGAGTTGGAATCTTTGATTATGTTTTAGAACCGGTGGTGTGACTACCCCGATCTAGTTCTTCTCAAACCGAAGAAAGATTGCTGTTGCGCTCAACAGGTGGGAGCAAAGCCCACCCCTAGCTCACAGGTCAATCCCCAATGGCTCGGTGCTCACAAGGAGGACGTCGATGCGCCTAGAGACTGTCCCCAGCCTGCTACCCCTTGCAGCTTCCGAGTCACCATTTTTAATCAGCTTAAAAATCTCTAGATGGATGCCTATTAAACTAGGACTTCCTCTTCCCTGGTCGTATCTCGGAGTACCCCGGAGGGTGATAACCGAGTAGAGGAGCAGGAAATGAAGAAGCTTGGTTGGTTAATTTTATGGGTTAATTTTGAGTCTTGGGTGATTAAGATGCAAAGTAAATTTTAAGATATCAACAAGATCACCAAGCGATGTCCCTTATGGGAGGTGCTGGTATTCGATCTTGGACTGAAAGTAAAATATATGTTGAAGATTGTAGTAAAGTGTTGTTCTAATTACCTAAGCCCCCACTTACCCTGTTTTTCATATCCAGCTTGAATTCCCTTAAGGGAGATGACAAGTGGATAGAGGATACACAGGATGGGTGAGTTGTATGATTACTTCCCTTTTTAAACAGTGAATAAAAGAGCTAAACTTGAAAGAACTGCAACTTAACTAGAAAAATGCTTAACCTCACAGCGATCTCTGTGACAGAGATGGTGGTCTGTCACAGAGATAGGTGGGTGGAAAGGAAACTTATTAAGCTAACCTCACAACAATCTTTGTTACAGAGATGGTGGTCTGTAACGGAGATAGGTGGGTGAATGAAATAAACAATAGACTGAAATAAACAGTAAACTGAATGTAACTGAAATAAATAGCAACTAACCTCACTTCAATCTTTGTGACAGAGATGGTGGTCTGTCACAAAGATAGGTGGGTAAAAGGAAAAAGGACTACTTATCTACTTCACTTCCTAATCTATTTATGTGTATATTACAAATGCTTTATAAATTTTGCAGAATACCCCAGGAGGACTCCTTCTTGGGGTTTACAAATAACAGAGAAATGAAAGAAAGAGTTGAGGGCTTGAACCCCTTTTGGAACCGGTTGAAGGTTGAGGTGTTTCTGTGCCCTTTTGGA
>LPNX010396185.1:54968-71937 GCA_001517045.1 Pseudotsuga menziesii
GACACTATACTGTTATGCAGACTGAATAATATTTATCAAAGAGGTATGCAATAAGTTAATCCCGAAGGAACTTGCGTTCGGCTCGAGAGATTGGGTAAACCAATTCAGACCGACTTCATTCACCGCAGATGCGGATCAATTGATACCACAAGTATTCGAGACAGAGCTATTTTTGCATAGAGCTCACAGACTGACTGGAAACTGAGTTTCCAGCCACCTAAATAATACTAAAACAGCAGAAATAACAAGTTAAATTAATATGTATGAGGTTAGGGCTCTAAAACAAGGTTTATACCCACTAAACAGTGAATAAAACCCTGTTTAAAACAGGCTGAAAGTAGATGGCCGAATTGAAATTTTACAGAAATGAGCCCCTGGAGAGATGCCCTTGCTCGGAAAACCTGCAACAAATCTAACTCTGCAAGAAACTGTAAGCCTAGAGGAGAATGCTCAACGATCCTTGCAAAATACTTTGAAGAAAAACGTCAAACAGTTCACAAAAGAGAGCAAAAATACTTCTACTCTCTAATCTCTCCACAAAATACTTTGTGGAGAGCTAACTAGACAAATACAAAAGATGCAAAGCTAAACAAATATACAAGTGACCTTACAACATTTGATCATGAAAATGGAAAGTGTAGCACAATGTCCCTCCAAAGATTCCTTAGATTAAGTGGCCCAACTAGGGCAAAAAGATTACAATAGCAAGAGAGAGAGAACTTGAGAAGATAGTGGAGAAATAATCCGGCAGCATAACAATAGCATGAGAGAGCATGAGAAATGAGGGAGTGAGGCCCCCATTTTATAGTTGAGGAAGACCCCCAACCCTTTGAAGATCAATGGCTGAGATTAGATCTAGATCTAGGTTAAGTCTCCACCACTAGATCTAGGTTTTTGACTTTTATTCTTCTCAGTCAATCTCCACCCTTAGATTAATTCTTGATCAATGGCTAGGATGCTTGATCCATGTCTCAGCAATCTCCACCTTTAGATCTTTTTTATTGACCAAGATTTCACCCTTAGATCACTTTTAGGGAAAAAACGTGGGCCCAAGGTGGGCGCCCCTCCAAATCTAGCCTTGACTTTACCAAAAATGGCGCCCTCCACCAAAATAGCGCCCCTCTACATTTGTAGCGCTCTACTACTCCAAGATAGCGCCCTCCTTTTAACCTTGACGCCCCACTAAAAGGGGTAGCGCCCTCTACATATGGGGGCGTCTTCCTTTATGTAGGCGTTTCTCTAAATTTGGGGGCGTTTCTCTTTATTTAGTGGCGCCCCTTTTAATGGGTGAAGACTCTTTACATTAGCGCCTTCCCTTTAATTTAGTGAGGGTTTTGATATGGTAGCGCCCACCTTAGTGAGGGTTTAACCTCCTCTAAGGCTCTAAACAATGGTTAAACTTGGACGTCCCCTCTACATTTGTGGTGGAGATTCCTCTTAATTTGGCTTTGACCATAGCCCTTTGCTCCAAAAATGACATTTAACCTTTAAACTTAGGCTAAACTTAAATTCATCTTAGATTTAATTTTCCAATTTAATTTTTAAATTTTCCCCATTTTTTAACTTAGGGAAAATTAAAAATAACTTGAAAAATTTAAATCTAGGCCATGGGGGGGTGGAAAAATTATGAAATAAATTTTCCTAGGCTTAACAGCCCCCAAACAAATTTATCATGGCATTATTTGATTTTTTCCTTCAAAATCAAATAATATGAATTTTTTGACTTAGGAAAATTAAAAATTTCCCTAGGGGAGATAGACCCCTCCTGACCAAAATTGGTCTATCTCTTCAACCGCTTATCAGAACGACATAGGACTCGAAGCAATGGCTTAGGGGGTTTCATAGCAATTTTGTTTTGCATTCATAGCCCCTATTACAAAATGCCATGCTTGAGCAATTACATTATTACATCAAAACTCAGTTAATTAACCACCAAGGGGTGGAATTAATTAACTGGAAAAAATTAATAAAAATTCAAAAACATAACGAAACTCCGCAAGACTCTAGACAAATGTCTAGCATGGTCATGAATTACACTTTAAAGCCTTAGCCACCTCATGGACTTGACTGGTAGAACGCCCGTCACCACTTTGGAGGATTTTGAGTGAAAACCAAACCGATTAAACTTGTTTGTTCAACAAGATCAATTGGAAAGGGAAAAACACTCGATGAGGGGACTTTCCTAACAATCAGTTCCATGGTGTGGCATCCGTATCATATGATCCACACTAGTACATAAAATTACATTAATTTTCCCACGCAGGGGAGCGGACATTTCGTTTTACAAAGGGGCAATTGCCCTGCAGAAGTGAAGAAATCCTCAGATTTTCTCAAGGTGTAATTATGTACACTTGATGTACATGGAGTTGCCACCTAGTTGAAATAGGTGGGCAACAGGCTCTTAGTAGCCCACTTAAAACTTTATTAATGTTTATTACAATCTTAGAGAAATGCACTTTGGTCCTTGTAAATCGGATCCAAAGGTTTACAAGTAAATAGAATTTTTATTTTAAGAGAAAAGGGGAACTCCGTTAAGCTTTTGATGGTTCAATTTCTTGAAAATTAGCTAGATTTTCCTTCTTTTTTCTGGTTAAACCTGCAAAAAAAGTGAGCTATCAAATGTGAAAGATGTCCAAAAACACTTTAAGAGTGTCTTTGAACAACCTCCAAAAAATCCTAAAAAATCTAAGTTAAATTATGAGCAAAATATTCAAGGAAAGCAAGCTTTCCTTGGGATCTTGGCTTGCGTTTTGGGTAGCCTGTATGATGGGCACTAATTGTTTGATTTAAACTTCTAATGATCAAAATAAAGTATTCTTTAGACAAGTTTGAGATCTACTTTAAAATGCTTGCCAAAAAATACAATTTCCTAAGCTATATCCACTTTCTTTTAAAGATAAAACTTTGAAGAACTATGAGATCTAAACTTTTTAAAACTTGAAAATGAGATCTAATGTGTGATTTATCCTTTAACAAACTAGATCTACATAAACAAACAATGGTAACGAAAAGGAGAAGTTGATTTTCTTACCACTTGATTTGCACTTAGTTGGACTTTAAGTGAGCCGCCAAAGATGAACAATTACTTGTTCAAATTCCGAGTTCAAGAGTCCATGCAGGCCTTCCTAGGCCCTTTTTATTTATTTTTTAACATGTTCATACCCCATGGGGAATTGTAATAAAATGAATTAGCATGATGACTTTATGTAAAATGTTTGGTTTCCTAGGACTTAGCCATCAATACATTATTCCAGGGTGTTTTTTCCTTGTTAATTATCTATCGTTTTTAAACAATAAATAATTTTCGAGTTTTTCATTCAAGCCTCCAAAGCTGGAATAATTGTCTTGGTGGTTAGGCCTTGGGAGGTTATTAAAACCTATGTGTCAATGTATATTACCATGCTAATCATTATTTTGAGTCATTATGAACATGTTCCAAGTCCCACATAGTTTTTTTTAATTTCCGGAAAAAAATTATTAATTATTTTTTTTCCTGTTTTTACAGGCTTATTTTTAATAAGTCAATTGTAAAAGTTCAAAAAGTCATAAAAGTGGGGCTAGCAGGTTTTTTTTTCCATGGGGGTGCTCATTTTCTAACTCAGAGCACCCACTTAACTCCTAAACCCACTTTTCTAAGTTTTCAAGTAATTATTTATCTCCAAAATTAAACATTACTTGAAAAAACCAAAAATACCAAAAAAATGAGTTAATTAAAAAATCCGGCAATTAAAAGATAAAAGAAACTTGCCGAAATCAGTTTCTGTGACTTGGCAAAGTAGAGTGGCAAGTACCTGAGCAATACTAGAAAGTCAAAACTTGTCGTTTCGAAGAGTTTTCAAGTTTCAAAAGTTTCCTCCAAGAGGGGTGCATCTCTTCAAGTGGGGGGCGCAAGCTAGGGTGGAAAAGCCCTGCGTCTTGGAAAAAGTTTGAAGTTTTAGCAAGTGTTACCTCTGCAGTGTGATGTTGCTACTCTCTAACTCCTGTTCCACCCTTTATCCAACTCATTTCCCACTCACTCAACCCTAGCGCATCCTTGAGGAAGTGCGCCGCCTCTAGGTTGTTTAATTTTCTATTTAAACATGTACTCATTCCTTGATTTGCATCAGGAAGTGTGGAACCTTTGTTTGTGTACTGTTGTAATTTTTCATCATTGATTAATTAAAGGCTTTGGAGGCTTATGCAAGTGTGGTCTATGGTGTTCAGATGTGCGTTGTTTTATGCAATATTGAGGTGATCTGTATCTTTTTTCGCAAGCTTGTATATGTTTGGGATTGGTGGATTTTGAAGGGAACTGTGTTCTAGTAAGATAGGAAGTCATATTTTCATGATTACTTGTTATTGTTATTTGTAATCTAATGCTTATGAATTTATTACTATTCTTGCTTGAATTCATATTTTTGTAAGTATCTGTTATTGGGTAACACTGACGTTTAATCCCTTTTGCAAGTTTTGTAGAGTTTTTATAGGTTTCCTAAGCTAGAGGTCGAGATGAGCGTGTTATCTCTACTTCTCCTTTAGTAGTTCTTGAAGAAAAAGCGTCATCCCTTCGACAACATTTTGTGGACATCTCCATTCCTTTCTTTGCTTATCATTCAAGCTTGGTGATACCTTTCTAACATAAATTTCAAGTTTCTTTTTGGTTACTAGTTCTTCGTGCATAGTTAAATCTCATTAATATATTAGAAAATATCATACTAAGCTGATTTACATATGCACTTAGCAGTTCAGATTTGATTTTAAAAAGTAATATTTTATAAGATCTAGCTTCTAACAAGTACTAATCTGGCATTTAAAATTTTCTATCTTTAAAGTACTTGAAAAATTTGTTAAATATTTTATGCTTTTAAATGATTATCTAGCATCTTTGGCTTATATTTACATGCTGTTTTGCAGCAAAAGGTGATCAAATAGAGAGGCACTTTGGCGAAATTTTGAAGATCTAAGCTATCCAGAGACCCCTCATCTTACTACTTCTGTGGCCAATTTCTTAAGGCCTCAGATCTTGTAAATTTGTGATTCCTATCCTATAAAGGAACACAAATATTCTTTCTTATAATCATTGTAAAAAAAAGAAGCAAGTGGGCAGCCAAGTGCCCACACCCCATCCCCCAAGGGGGAATTCATGTCTTTTTTCACTTTTTTTTTTAAATTTTCTCATTTTTCTAGTTTTTACTTTCTTGCTTTAAAATTAAGAAATCCAATCATGTTCTCGGAAACGAGAGTAATGGTACTAATATTTTAAACAATTCACATTTAAAGTTTAAACTCTTAAAATAAACAAGGCTTTAATTCCCGTATGTTCTTGTGAATACTGCAGGTCTCTGGCTAGATTAGTGAGACAATCAGAAGGGGATTGGAGTCACTAGTAATTAGTCTAACACTCCAACTAATTCCCAAAAATGAAAATACGACACTCATTTTGTTATTACGAAGTTGTGAGCAAATTCTTCAAGTGAAGCAGGAACTACTAGAAAGTGACCGTGGGCCCCCGTTAGGCTACATCTTTGTTGGTGTAGTGTTGAACACAACCCCACAACTCCATCTAGCCCATACGTCACTGTGAGAGCCACTTTCAAATAAATCTAGACATATACCTCGTACCCCTTAAGTATACTTGGATTCTGGAACCCCCTCTTCCCTTAATAATCCGATCAGTACCATTTGTAATAAAACTGATAAACAATCAATACACTCCTTAAGTTACTCGCTTAATAATTCTCAAACTGACCAACCGAGACAACTGCAATATTTCTTGAGACATCACTAGCAACCACCTTACATGCAAGCACTCCATTAGCACTAGTCTATATTGTATCGTCTATTTATTTTTGGATATTTAAATCAATTGATGTGTTGAGTGGAATGTCATTTTATATGCTAGTGATATAATTTATTTGCAGATTATTTTAGTTTCAGTATTTATATCATTACATCTCATAGATTAAACAACCTTAGATTATTTTACTAGGTACTGCCCCCTTTGGCTTCGCAAGGAGAGAGCCTAGACGGAGGAGTCAAGATCAAGTGACAACACTTGACTCTTGCTTTCCCCCAAGGTCGCACCTAGTGGCTTGAAGATTTCTGCCACGTGACCTGAGGTGCGAATTAGGCGACAACGGATTTGAAATGAAGGAGAGAGAGAGGAAGGAAAGAAATCAATCTTGGGAATGCTTGGGCAGTGGAGTCCGTTGGTGGAGAGCAGAGGGACTATGCTCTTCAAAAATGCTTGAAAGTTGGAGGAGTCAAACAAGATCAACCACCCCTTCAAGCTAGATACCTTCATCCACTTATACATTCTTGCACACAAATGGTTAACACAAGCATTGTTGCTACCTACAATGGAAACTTAGAAAGCATGGAAGTCAAACTAGAATACACATGCCAATCTAAGAGATCTAAAACAAGTAAACAAAGAAAATAATAAAACTAGAAATTCTCTTACCTATTGGGAGAGACCTCCTCTTCAAAGGCCAACACTCTACCAAAGAGATACCAAAATAAATAAATACAAGTTACCTCATAAGCTTATGCAATAATAATCCACACACTTGAGCCATACACCACATGAGACTTCTAAAGCCTTTCTATTATTCCAAATGATATGTTACAAAATACAATACAATTAACGAGGAAAAAACACCTTGGAATACATGGATTGATGTTCAAGTCCTAGGAAGCCAAGTCCTTCAGAAAAACCCCATGCTAGTGCATTTTTTACAACTTCCTTGCAGGGTATGAATGTGTGGTAAAAATGTGAAAAAGGGCCCTATAAGGCCTTGTTGTCACATACATAGTAGCTGGGCTACCATTTTTCCTGAGTAGTCCTGAGCATTTATTTGAGCTAGTCCTTTACTTTGAGATTAGCAAATGATGAGCTTCCAGTTGATGATCACTCTCATTCAGTAGATCCAGGGCATGTAGTTTGATAAGTTCTATGCCACGATTAAGCCTCATGTCCCCAGATTTGTTGACTAAGTTAACCATTTTCATGACCCAGAGCAAAGTTATGACAGTTCCCATGATGTACAGCAGCAGCCGAATAAAATGACATTAATATGAAACTTTCATTCACACATTCTGTCAAACACTTGAATGTCTAGGGTTTATGATTAAAAATGTACTCATAAACTTGAAATAGAAACCACCATATTCAAGTTCTTCTCAAATACTGAAGTATCCATTCACACATGAAAACACAAATATTTTGGCAACAGACTGCGCAAAACCCCAACTCCAGGGAAAACCCTAGAAAGAAGAAAATTATTATTAAGAAGAATACTCAGAAATTTTCCATCTACACATGAAATTATTCCTTCAACCGTCATTGACAAAAATACCCAAACTGGAATACCAAGAAAATACCTAGATTTTTGTGCCCTTTAACAACTGTACGACCTCTACTCATGCTACTGTATGGCTGTACCTTCTATTGTACTTTTCCTGCCTCGAAAACTGTGCCCACACGTGCTTGCAACTAATGTTGTACGACTGGTACAGTCTGCAATAAATTATGTTGCCACTTTCTTGGGAAGCGGTGCCCACACGTGTGACCGCATTTAATGCTCAAGTATTGTTTAGGGACTACAGGATGCCTTGGGAATTTTGTTGTTCCTTGCCTTGGGAATTGTACCACTCCTTTAGGGCATTCCTTCTCTCTCATCAATCTTCTTCTCTCTCTCTCTCTCTTCATTAATGGCATGTTCAATTTGTCCTTTCTCTTTTGTTTTATACTTTAAAAATTATAGCCACCTATCTTAACCACCTAATCTAGGGTCGAGATACTTTTACAAAATCTAGGGCCATCATTTAATGCGCTCACATTTAATAATTAATTCACTTTAATTATTAAATAAACTTTAAGTGAGACCCAATCTATAAAGTATGAAACATCACTTTATTTATATAGCATTCACTTATTACATAAATGTACAAAGACAAAGTCTAAGTCCTCCGCATCACACCACACCAAAAATATGAGTGAGGACCTTCAGAGTTAATTTTTCAACACTCCCTCTTAATGAGGAAGGTCCACAAAACCATCTCCATCTCTGACTCCTAAAACAACTCCCTCCTGCTTTGGAATCACTCTCGGATATATATTCTCAACTCCATATCGAAACTCTGAAGCCTGAGACTCGACCTGAGCCTCATCCCCTTGCTCATCTACATCATCACTGGACTGGCTAAGTCTCCTGCCAGTGCTCTGTAGAGTCACTCTCCTCATTAGAACCATGTCTTTTAGTTGCAACTCTCGCCTCATCCTCTGACTCTGATAACCACCCACCTGCTCCTGGATGTACTATGTTCCCTCTCAAAACATAGAGCCTGTCCCTGCGATCTCCTAACAGAATGGTAGTACCAACTGGCTCATCTCTTCGATACCGGAAAACATGGCCAAACCTCACCATCATTTCATAACCTTCATCCTCAAAGGATGATACTGAGATTTTGCTGACTCTCATCCTAGGTACAAAAAGCACTTTGTGTATTTCTAGGATCTCACTTAGGTCTAGTTGGAACCTGACTGTTCCAACCCCTTGTATCGCTATATGTGGGCTATCAATATCTATCTGAATGAAGTGTTTTGGCCCCAACTCTGTGATGATCTAAAAGATATCATAGATTTTAGTCATGTGTTTGGTTGCACCACTATCAACAACCCAAACATTCTAAAAAACTGAGCTCCCTATACTGAAATCATTGGAGACAAGAGAAAACTCTTGTTCAAACTTTGCTGCATAGTCTTCTACTGCTGCAGACGCTTCCATGTCTCTCTCAATATTCTCTTTCTTCTTCTTAGGACACTTCGAGGCATAATGACCCATCTGACCACACTGGTAACACTTGACCTGACTGATGTCTTTCTTCTTCTTGTTAACTTTTGTTGCAAGTGCCACGTTCTGCTCCACCTCTTCATTGACCTGACTATTCAAAGACCCTTCTTGAATCTCCTCCAGAGTAAAGTCATCGCACAGTCTGGACCAATTAGGAAGCTTCTCCCTACCTACAGTGCACTTAACAAATACTTCCCACTTCTTGGTGAAACCCTTCAGGGCTATCCTCACCAGTTCTGAATCTGGGATAATATCTCCTAGGACTGCTAACTCGTCTTTGACTTGCGCCACTTGAGTTAAGTAAGAAGCCACACCGTCATCTTTTTTCATCTTGCCATTGTGTAGCTTGTCCTTCAGTGCCATCTTGCAGTTCTCATTCTTGGCGTAAAATAACTGGTTCAAGGTATCCCACATGTCTTTAGTAGATTTTTTCTCTGTCAAATGCGGAATAAGATGATCCTTTACTCCATTCTATGGCCTTTGGATTCAAGGGCTTCAAACTTATCCAAAGCATCTTGGTCTGTAGGTTTGGTAATCTTGGTGTTAGCAAAACTCCACACCTTCCATTCTTTTGGCAGAACAATGATCCTAACCTTCCATGGAAGATAGTTGGATATACCATCCAACCTATCTTCATACCGTATGCTCATCGTTGGAATTTACTTACAACAAATCTTTTAACTTGAAGGACAACACAACTTCTAGCTGTGAATCACAATCTTGAACCCTACTTCAGTTCAGCTCCGATACCATGAAGTAAATAAATGATATTAATATAAACTTTCATTCACACATTCTGTCAAACACTTGAATGCCTAGGGTTTATGAATAAAAATTTACTCATAAAATTGAAATAAAAACCACCATATTCAAGATCTTCTCAAATACTGAAGTATCCATTCACACATGAAAACATAGATATTTTGGTCAATAGACCGAGGAAAACACCAATTCGGGGAAAACCCTAGAAAGAAGAAAATTATTATTAAGAAGTGTTGATGAAATTGTCATTGATGACAACATGGACTTGTAGTGGCCCCACAGGTTCTCATTGATGCCACCAAGTCCCACTTGCAGTGCCTTGGACCCCTTACATAGTGGGTTTGTGCCTTGAAGCACCTTGTACCCAGTTGTCAAGGTCCCTGTACCCACAAGGATGGATCTTGGAGCCACCACCTTTTTGAAGATGCTGAAGACCCTGCTGATGGTGCTAAAGACCCTGGAGATGGTGTTGAAGTCTTTGTGGATGGTGGAGAAGCCCTAGAAGCATTAATGACCCATTCTGTGGTCATTTACGTTCTGATGGTGTCATGGTACCCCAGGAGAAGGTCTAGCAACCCTACAGGTGATGTCATGATGGATCTTGAGTCTTGACCCTTGGAGGTCTCCTGGTATGGTTGAGGTGGTTGAAGAAGCCCATGAGGCCCCTTGGTATGTCAAAGAAGCCTCTTGCTTCATGAAGAAGCCTTTGGACCCACACACTAAATGGTTTAATGGTCTTGAAGAAATGAAGATGATGTGGTCCTCTGGGGTCATGGAACCCTTGGGGATGGCCATAGGGCATAAGGAACACCTTACAGCCACTTACATGGTGGCATGATGACACTAAGATGATGACATGGCTTGTGGTGATCTAAGTTGCTTGTGGACAAAGGTGGAGCATATCCTAAGACCTTCAATAAGGGTTCTTGGTCCCTCTTATGACTATTGGGGTGTTGATGGCTTGAAGACATACCCTTATGACCATCTAAATTGTAAGAATATGTGACATGGCATCATTGATGGCCTTGTTGGAATATTGGACAATATTGAGAGGGGGGGTTGAATTGGTATTGTTAATTTTGAACAACACAAAACCACTTTTAATTTATTTATTAACACATGATCAACACCAACACACATAACACAAATTTATCATGGAAGCCCAAATGGGTAAACCACCAATGCTTCCTATTACTGCAAAATTATATTTACAAATAGTTTTCGCCTGCTTCTACAGACAAGGATGGTACTTACACCCTATTTACTAGCAACTATTGGAAGGAGGCTATGAACCTCTAGTTTATTAGCTACTACTAAAAGGATGCTTCTACATCCTATTTACCAGCTGTTGTCGCCCGAAAATGGCACGCGGGTGCTGAAAGCCCAAACCGCGGGTGCATTGGCCTGGCGACAACTCTCAAGAGAGAGGCCAATGTCACCACACCTTCTCTCTCCTCGCTTCAGGCTTGCTCTTCTCCAGCTCTAGGGGGGTTTCCCTAAGTTCGGATATCTAAGGCAAGTGTAGCTGAGGGCAGGGTGATCTGAAGAGGTTGCCTTAGAGAAACTTGGGTAGCAAAAAAAGAAAATGATTCGGCTTTATGGGCAGGAAGGGAAGGGAGAATCGGTCCTTGAGGGAAGGCCAGTGCTAGTACCAAAAGGGTAAATGGAGTCAGAAGGGGACTCAGAAGGGCTTTGTGTTTCGCAAAAGTGAGACTAAGCTGGTCCGTTCCGTAATCAGAGGCCAGGAGAATGGAAGTATAACTGACTACTTTTCATTACTCCCAAACCTCTAAGAATATACCGACGACAAACAACTTGGCAGCCACAAATGCTTGACCAATGTGCTAGATTATAGCCCTCTATGCTGGCTTGGTCTATAACTTATGAAAACCCAAAGCTACGACAGAGAAACCCCACATATCCCAAAAACTCAACATGATATTTTTTCTTTATTAGCTCTGGGGAAAATCCTCCCAACCCAAAAATTCCACCATTACAATGAAGAAGCCTTGTTTCTTTTATAGGCCAAAGAGGCTCCTAAGATACAAAAGAAAAAATAAAAAATAGGATAATGGAGAGAGTAGGATCCCAGATCCACATTTTTTTTCCATAAGCGAATATGTGACCAATTTTTATTAAATGGAACTCATGCTTTAACTAATGTGTAACATACCCAAAGACACTACACGTGTCCCTAATGGAATTTGATTCTTCTAGAATCACATAACTTCCACTCAAAATGACTCTGTAAGTGGATTGACGATCTTACCCAGATCAGGATTTTCAAATAATAAAATGAGCAGTAGGGTGCCGCGTGCTCTGCTGAACCCCGAGCCTGGGACTGTTCATGCTTTACTTGACGGGGTCGCCGGAAATGTTCACATAACATGACCACAGCTGGCTCCTCATAAATTGCTGATGAAATTTGCTTGATACATGGTGATGATGCGCTGGTTCAAAAATCGTGAGCTAACTATTGAACATAAGTGGGCATAATAAACCAGGTGCAGAAGAAACACCCAGCTCAGACTTACATCTCCCATAAAAATAGCTTGGACATTAACTGCTCCAAAATCCATGCAGCAATGAAGATACCCCGCGGCTGCTTGTGATGGAGAAATTAAAGTTTTTGAAAGAAACTGTTTGTTGAAGGAGGACACGGAGTTGCTGAAAACAGTTGGCTTCCTGTAATTTAGTGTGGGTCCATTCTAATCATCCACAATTTGGCGCCGACGAAAAGCTATGTCTAAACTCCATGTAAAAAGATGTTTTAATTTAGACTCACGACCAAACAATAGACTTTATGCACTCGGCTGTCAGTAGAAAAAACGTGGACCACCTTCAGAAATCGGTTGCTAATCCAAACAGCCAAACGTAAATCATGCCCAGCTGTCAGTGGGGAAACGAACCATGAATTCCATGATTCTAGCAGGAGGCTTCATTTGTTTTAACGATGCAACTATGAACCAACATTTTCGTGTAATTGATGGCCAAGAGAAAAATCATATGCAGTTTATGTAAGTTCATTAAATCAGAAGGGACTTCTCTCAAACGCATCCACCTCAAATATAACTCTTGCAACTTTGGCATATCAGACAATGTAGGAGGTTCCGGTAATAAAGCTGAGACACCACTGACATCAAAAACATGAAGCTTTGATAATGCGGGCGAAGTGGATTTCTGTCGAGCTTTAGACATCGAAGTTTGGAAAGAGATGCAAATACTGCGCTGGGCCACTTCTCAATCTTATTATCTGATAGAAGTAATGTCTCAAGTGAAGTATATAATGAAAGCTCATTTGGTAACTCCTTTATTTTGTTCTTGCAAAGATCCAAGCTCACCACTTCATGCGATTCCCATACAACAGCTGGTATGGTTTCTAGGGCCAGTCCACTCAACGATAGCACCTTTGAGGATGTTGCCTGCCAAGACGCCAAGATGATGCGATCATGCACATCGACACCAAACACATTCCCTGGTGACGCAATTGTGGTTTTGGCCTCTTTATCTACAGGCTGTCTACTAGGAAGATACTTGAGTAATGTATGAGTAGAACCCAAAACCAACGAGCTTCGTAAGGTTCGCAAGGGATTGCCAGCCAATAGAAGCTTCCTTAATGTGTTCATTTTGCCAAGCTTTGCTAGCGACCCTGCAATATCTTTGTTTGATAAGTCTAAGACAGAAAGGCAAAGATTGCATGCCTCCCAACAGACCGCGATCCTGTAACCATGCAGATGCCAACATGTCGCTATGATGTCTCAAATACCAATGGAAAATCATAACAGGATGTTGTATTATTCCTCCTTGCACTAAGACGCTTCCGTTCAGTAATGTCCAGGGATTGGTATCGTGCTGCCACATTACTAAAAGAGCAACATTCACGCCGCAAGCTATTAAAAAGTTGTCCATTGATGAATGAGAAAACCTGCGTGAAGATGTTACCCATACCAGAATGCATGTACATGGTTAGCACACAGAGTGTTTAACAAAGAGTTCAAAATATTGATAATACTTTGCCAATGACTGCTCAATGCTTGTTGACAAGATCCACCAACATTTGGCGAGCGTGACCCTTTTCCCACCGTCACCCGAGATATTCTTGGTGCCCGAATGAATTGACCAAGTAATGGTGTTATTTCCTTTTTACAGTATCCCGGATATATCCATTCAAGTTTGATAAGAAATTGAATATGAGCCCCAAATATCATCTGTGCAATCACATCAGATGAAGGGGCAGGAACGTCAATGAAGTATTCTACCTCAGCTTGTATACGCTATCTCCACTTACTGCCATCACTTTGACTCAAAGCATAGAAAAATACCTCAATGTTGACTTTATTGTGCTTACCAAAAAACAGAGTCCATGAGGTTTGGGAGTGGGTGGTTACCAAAATCATCGCTAACATACCCCACCCTTTAATATGTCTTCTTCTAGCTTTTGAATTAGTTTTTGTTGATCATCTACCTCCATATCAATACCAGCAACTGTAACTCCTGGAAGTGGTTGGTGATCTTCCATACCTCGTATTTGAACAATAAAATCATGCACTTTGTAGTCCCGACCATCAGTTATGAGGTGGGCATATGCAACTGCATGAGTTGATACTTTTCCTAAGTCTCCTGGCCACCTCTTGGTTGAAGCTAGTGCTGAGCTATTTAAAACAAATTCATCAGGGTCAAACGTTGCAGTTGTCCCCAGCCCTTGGCCATTAGAACCATGGCCCATCTTTGTTTGTGCATAACAATCAATTATTTGCATTTATACGCAAGAGGAATCCACTCCCGCTGCTGCTCCTCAGTGGCCTATTCTTTTATAGCTGGTATAAACATTCCCCAATGAAGATCTTTAGCAGTAAAGGCAAATTAGTGACGATGTGCTTTTTAAATAACCACTTGGAAAACATGTTACCATCTGGGTTGTAACACCAGCTACTACTGGAAGGAGGCTACGACCCCCTTGCAGGAAAATAGCCTGCCCTAGCACCACCCTACCGCCCTTCTATGGTATTTTGATCTTTGACTGGTCTACATCAATCAATCTGCCAATTGTATGTACAAAGACAGTTATTTGAAGGTTTAAAGCATTGTATATATACCCTCAAACATATCTCTTCATTCATCAGTCACATATCTTCATCGTGACTCTTCACAAAAAAATAAACTAATTCGAAATTACTTCTCTGTTTGTCATTTTTAACTCTATTTAATTTATCAATCGCAACCTTCTGCAGTTTCTTTTCCACAACGTCCTTTCCACAACGTCCTTTCCACAACAAACCTTTCCGCATTCAGCTTTCTGAATCGACCTTTCCGCAATTTGCGGGAATTTATTCCTTCCATAATTATGGGTTGCGGATTGTGGATATGCATTTTGACTTTTCTCGAAAATTGCTTCCACAATTATCTTTCTGCAACCACCTTTCTGTAGTTGGAAACTTCTTCCTTCTGCAATTGCGGATTGCAGGTATGCATTTCGACTTTTCTTGAAAATTGATTCCGCAATCAGAAACTTCTTCCTTCCGCATTTGCGGATTGTGGGTATGCATTTCAACTTTTCTCAAAAATTGCTTCCGCAAATCCTGTGAACCATCGATCGCTTTGCGGAATACTCCTTGTCCGTTGATCAATTATCAAACACAGAACTTCACTTTGGTGATCCAGAATGTTATTTTCCACGCATATTTACGTTGTGGATCCTTTTCCTGTCGTCGATCTATTCTCTTGATACAATCTGAGCCGTCTAACTTCTGCTAAATAAGATGATTGCAACTCCACGACCCTGCGTCGATTAATCAGAGGATCAATCAATCAATTTAGTTTGATTGGACCTGATCCCCTTGTTGGATCCTCTCATGTGTCTTTCCATCCTTATCACATATTATCTTGCCATCACTTATTCCTTTGTCATTGCTGAACCTCTTTGACATCAATGACAACTTCTTTCAACATTCTCCCCCTTTGGCATTGATGGCAACATTAAATCATTCTCCCCCTTTGACAATGATGACAAAGGTTTCCTTCTGACAGCTCCCCCCGACATGCTTCTTTTTCTTCCTCTTCCTCTTTTTCTTGTAAGGAAATTACTCCCAACTTATGCCTAAGATGCTCAAATGCTTCTTTGGGCAATGGCTTAGTGAATATATCAGCAATCTATTCTTTAGTATTAACATATTCCAATCTGACCACTTTTTGAGACACTTGATCTCTTAGAAAGTGATATTTTATCGGCATGTGCTTTGTTTTGGAGTGCATGACAGGATTTTTCGATATGCTTATGGCACTTGTATTGTCACAATTTATTACTATTGGATGCTCATACTTCATAAGTAAGTCTTCTAATGTCTGCTTCATCCAAATGACTTGAGTACAACATGATGCAACAACCTCTGTTGTAGATAGTGCTATGGAAGATTGTTTCTTGCTTAACCATGATACCAAACAATTTCCCAAAAAGAATGCTGCTCCATTGATACTCTTCTGGTCATTGACACTCTCTGCCCAATCTGCATTAATGAATGCTTTTAAAGTGAAGTCTTGACATTTTGGGTACTGTTGCTGCCTAATACACACTTTATGACACGGGGAAGTCTCCAACCCGCTTTGTGTGTCCTTGGGGGCAAGTTAGAGCTGGGGACCACTGTCACCACAGTCTACCAACTCCTCCGTTTAGGCCAAATTCCAACAGAGACAAGGGGGGTAGTCCCTACAGGAAATTATTCCTAAATTTATTAACTATTAGTTAAAGGGATATTTTATTAAGGTTGTAAGGCTAGGACTTTACACTATCCCAAGAATGACAATCAGTCATGCAATGCAGATATTTCTTTCAATGACAAGCAAATCCTGAGATATAGAGAGATTAGTGCCTATTGACAAATGGAGTCAAAATAAATGAGTTACAGTTTCACAGAAATTAAACTAGATTGATTTATCTAGAGCTTTAGTGTTGTCTGAACTAAACAAGATTACAATAGAAGTAGGATTATACAATATGAACAATATTTCACAGTTAAATCAAATGCTTATAGACAGACGAATAAATGGAACAACTATTAACAACTGTTGATTAGGTTGTCATTGATGCCAACAATGTCTGGTCATTGATGCCAACAGTTAAGTCTTGGTGTCCCTTGTGGAGCCCCTAAGGGTTAGTGTTTGGTTTGTGGTTGTCTGTGTCAAGAGGAGACCTTTTGACTTTGTCCAAGCCCAAGTTTGAAGCCCTTGGAGCCCTTGGGACAATGGCAAAAGCCCTAATCTTCTAAGTTGATTTATTCAAAACATTCACAAGGTTATTTGACAAAGTCCTAAATCATTAATAAAAGATTTAAAATTAATATTAAAATCAAATATTAAAAGTTTTAATAAATAAAACA
>LPNX010396185.1:75545-107117 GCA_001517045.1 Pseudotsuga menziesii
GTACAGTTTACTGTTTCTACCTTGACGGACTGTTAGCGGCCGTCATTTGCAGCCATGCATGCTCCGGTTCTCGTTCTGAAGAAACAAAAAATCTCAGGACACAATGAATCGAATTTTTGTTGAAGATCATTGGATATAAGTTAGCGTTGTCTCAGTTCAGCTCTGCAAGAATTCCGACGATTAAGCTTCAGAATTTTTCCAGTATCGAGAAGTAGCTCAAATCAGTTAAATTTTAAAATTCAAAAGACGGCCGAAGTTCCTGCAGCTACAAAGTCCATTCCTCAACAGAAACGGCTGGAGTATAGAAATGTAACGGAACAGCGGCTTATTCTACAGCAGTAAGATCATTTGAATGATGAAATATTCAAGAACATGCCATGCCATCTGTACAACACTGTTTTAGCTTAAGATTTCAGAACAGTTCTTAGCTCATTGGATACAAGTATGCGCTGTTGGGAGAGAAATTCAAATTTCTTTTACAGAGTTTCGATGAAGGCATTATCGTGTTGACAGAGTTTCATTGGACACTGAATTGTGCTGGTTTTTCGCTGATATTTATTTTGGATTGACTGAAATTTCGCCGAGTTGATTATGGGGCACACAGACTCAACGATTATTGCAGCAGAGAATTTTTAATTCTTCCCTATCTGTTCCTGGGTAGCAGCTGCATTAATTTTTACAAGTGTTGGCTGTGAGAAATTGTTGGCTAATTCATTCTTTAGCAGCGAGCTGGATGGTGCTGGGTGATAGATCATTGCTTGCTGAAAGAATCAAAGCTCTGTGTTGAAATAATGTTCCTGCTGTGTGATGTGTTGAGAAGTTACAGCCTGTAAAGACATCACTTTGCTAATAAAGGGGGTTTACCCAGCAGCTCAAGTACAAGCTAGCTGCCCAAGGTATGAGGTCTTCATCAACAAGTTATGCATTCATATACACAGCTCTAGTCTAAGGTATGTTCACAGTCCATTTTTATCTTCATCCACAGTCAGAGGTATGTATACAGTAGCATATACAGTGTTATGCATTTGTATATTAACGTACATGATTATGTAAAGTACAGCAGTGATGAGCTATATTGATATGTGATGATATAGCAGTAATGATAAGATATGATAAGTGAAAGATTGATTTGGTGATGAGACAAAAATCAATTAGCAGTTGATAAGATTGACTACATGATCAGTTTATCATGTTGACTATATGAGTAGGTTAGCAGGATGATCATAAGAACAGTTGAACAAGTTAGCACAAGTTGACCACCTTGACAATGACAGTTGAATGACAACAGTGGCATATACATATGTACTTAGTAATATTTAAACAGTGGTATGTTCAGTAAAATACACTCAGTGGCACGACACTCAGTACACAGTAATATATGTATGATGAAACACAGTGATAAATGCTCAGTTTATGTATGAAGTGCTAGTGCTCAGTTTGATATGCTCAGTGATGTTTACACAGTGATACTCTGTGATGTATGATGAAAACACTATGTGTGATGATATGGAATTATATAGTACAATGATGAACAGTGGTAATTAGGAGTGAGTACATTGGTTCAGTTGAGCAGCATTAGCACAGGCTACTACATGTGCATTTGGTCTGACTCATATTGGTTGAGCTGTATGAGCAGTTGGTTTGACTCAGGTGGACTGAGTCTCGTGTACGGTTGGTTAAACTCAGATTGACTAACTCGAATGATGTGAACAGCAGATTGATTTATGTAGACATATTGATTGCTACAGCTAGATCAGACAGATTGATTGGTACAGCTAGATTGCACAGATTGATTGTACAGGATGATGAACAGTGTGGCACAGTTGTGATGAGCAGTGAATGAGCAGTGAACAATTGATCAGTAGTGAATGTGGAGCAGTTGTGGTGCAGTGGTCAGTGGACAGTTGATGGTCAGTAGTGGACAGTTGATGAGCAGTGGTCAGTTGATGACCAGTGAAAGTGGTTGTGCAGTGTGGTACAATTGTTGGATAGCAGGTCCACAGGATCAGTGCAGTTTGTGGTTCAGTAGTTCAGTTTCTATTTTCATATAAGGGTGGCAGGACGGGGCAAGGAAAGGAGGTCGTAGCCTCCTTTCGGTGGAAGCCGGAAAACTAGGGAGTGGCAGCTTCCTTCAGGTCGTAGCCTGTAAATCAAGGGGGTCGTAGCCTCCTTCCAGTTGAAGCTGGAGAAATTGAAGTCTTTGTAATAAGGGTTGTTGCCTCCTTCCAGTTATTTCTGGAAAACTATTTTAAAAAGGCTTCCGAGGTTTTCCCCCCAGGACTTGGGTTTCCACGTAAAAATCTTGTGTACTGTGTTGCTATGCTTTCTATGTGATGATGATGATATGATGATGATAACAATGCTGATGGTCATATAATGATAATGTGACAATACATAATATTGAATAAGTTGTTGATTATAAAAGTTGAAAAAGTAATAAACATTGCACACACTGATTCACCCCCCCTCTCAGTGTCTACAACAACTAACCAAAATGCTTGAAGAAAAAGAATCAAATTATGTATGCAAGGTCTACAATTTATTAATGGTGTGATTATTACCCAATAGATTTAAAGATGCCACCAAATGAGATTAGATGCTTGAAAGAAGGTGCTTTGCAGTAAACTGAAATGTGAAAGTGCTTGTAAAACAAAGCCTTGAACAACAAGGCAAGTATTTGAAAATTGCTTGGAAAGGAAACTTTGAACAATGAGGCAACTTGAACCTAAGACAGTAAGTAAATGTTGGTGGGACGTTTTGCAATGTCTCTTGGTTCCTTTTAGGTAAATTTTATTAAAGTTGAAGTCTTGGATTAAAGTTTTAGATCCGGTGGTGTGACTACCCCAACTTTGTATCCTTCAAATCAAAGGGGGAGTGTTGTGCTCTCAACAAAGTGGAAACAAGTCCACTCGTAGAACCACAGGTCAAACCACAAGTGCCCGGTGCTCAACAAGGAGGACGCGAACGTCGTGAGACCCCTAACGGTCTCTCACCCTCGTAGCTTCCAAAGTCACTTGTTTTTAGTTGAAGAGAAAAATAATGAAGTGGATGCCTATTTCTAAAACTTATTCAACCACCCGTTGTTTCTCAGAAGACCCCGGAGGGTGATGACTGAGTAGAGGAGGGGCGAAATAAGTTGGTTAATTTCCAACTTACAAAATACAGTACAAAATATAAATTACAGATTGATTTGCAGAAGTAAAGTGCAACAAGTAAATTACAATTTAAACAATCAACAGAGTCAACATGTGCTTTATCCCTTATGGGAGGTGCTGGTACTTGATCTCTGGACAATAGAATAAATTTGCTTTGCAGGAACTTAAAGATTTGCAGGAAAGAAATGTGAGCTAATTAGATTTCCTAAAGCCCCTAAGACTTTCCGCTTTTCATACCCTTGATCCGAGTTCCCTAAAGGGAGATAACGGAGAGCAGAGGATACACTGAGAGTTTAGGTTGTATATTCCTTCAAAACAGTAGGCTAGATGACAGAAAGTAAAGATCTAACTAAATGCTTAGTTTAGAAAAGAAATGCTTGAAAAATAAAACTAATCTAAACCAAATATACTAACCACACATCAATCTTCCTAAAGGAGAAGGTGGGTAAAAACTAGAAAAATATTAGATCTATTTGAAAATGAAAGCACAACTGGTGATCTACTTCCTACCTAATTACAATATGATTACAAATTACTTTGAAATCTTTTAGAGAATACCCACAGGGAGACTCTCCTGGGGCTTACAAAATAATAAGAAAAATGAAAAAAGATGAGGACTTGAATCCCTTTTGAAGTGGCTGAAAGTTGAGGTGTTTTGGTTCGATTTGGGCAGCGTTGCTTGTGTAAAACCTGATAAAACTAGCAAGGAAAAGCTCGCTGGAAAATGACAAGAAACTCAAACAAACTAGTTAAAATGTTAGTACAAAAAAAACTAGAAACTAGGGCAAAAATATGGGTTAAAAAATGACTGAAAAATGAAGTTTAGAGGGCTGCAAAATGCATTTCCAACCACCTAAAACGCTGCGAAATATCAGATTTATGATTGACAAAGATAGATCTAGTGCTTAGCCTTGGATGCCCTCCTTCAAACCCTCGGATCTGCAAAAAATGTGAGAAAAATCTACAAAATACAAGCAAGAGGTGAGTAACCCAAATGGATATACAAAAACCTTTGTAGATCTAAAGTAAAATACTCACAAGCAATAGTAAATAACCATTTACTATCAAGTTCCCTTTGCAAAACCTTTGCAAGGGGCATCTATGCATGTAAAAATAAATAAAACTCACAAAATGTTAACTATTTTACCTCAAGCTTGAAGAGAAGAGACCAAACACCCAAAAAAGATAGAGATCCTCCAAAGATTTACTTCTATTAGGCCCAAGTAAGGCAAGATTCAATACAATGAGAGCCTCTAGGGCTTGTGCAAAGCTTGACAAAAATGTGAGAGAAGAAGATGAGAGAATTTGGTAGCATAACCTTAGCATGAGAAAATCGTGTGGAGTGAGGGAGAGGAGCCCTCCTTATATAGGAAAAATACAAAAACTCCTTGTCTCCAAAACCCTCTTGAGAAACCACCTTGTATTAGGGTTTTAGTTTTTCCTTTGACTTGAGCTTGCTCTCCTTCGATAAGAAACAAGGGTGCCTCCCTTTGGTGGAGTTAAAATAATAAAAAAAGAAAACTAGGGTTGGAACCTCCCCTTGGTTGACCTTTTAGGCTTGACGTTTTTCCTTTGGGAGTGGTTTCTTCCCACACGTGGGCCCCTTCACACTAGCGCCCCCCCTCTTAAGTGGGTTTCCACCTTGTGTGGTCCCCCTTTGACTTAAATTTTTATTTTTTCTAAGTAAACTTGGAAAAAATAAGAGGGGCGCCCCACTTAGGAGATCTTAAAAAAATAATGTTGACCATGGGGGGGGGGTTACTCAAAAATAAAAATTGACTAGCTTAGCCAACCCCCAAACTTAATTACCATGGCCTTATTTGATTTTTTCCTTCAAAATCAAATAATTTAATTTTTCACCCTAGGAAATTAAATTAATTCCCTAGGAAAAAAGACCTTGTCTTAACCAAAATTGGTCGAACTTTTTAACTCCTTGTCAAAATGACATAGGACTTGAACCTATGGCTTAGGGGTTGTCATAGCATTTTTATTTGCATTCATAACCCCTATTACAAAATACCAAGGATCAAGAAAATAAATTATTACATTAAAACTTAATTAATTAACCTCCCAATGGTAAAGTGAATTAATTAGAAAAAAATATAAAAAATTAAAATTAAAATCCTAACGGAATTCCGCAAGACTACAAGATATGGCTAGCATGGTCATGGACAACAACTTGAAACCTTTAGCCACCTTATGGACTTGATTATCAGAACGCCAATTCACCACTTTGGAGGATTGGTGAGTGAAAAACCCAACCAACTAAAATTGTTAAAAAAATAACAAAATTAACTGGAAGGGGAAAAAACACTTGGTGAAGAGGACTTCCTTGATAATAAAGTCCATGGTGACATCCTTAAAGGAATGACCCATGCTGACATATAAAATTACATTAGTTATCCCACGCAGGGGAGTAGACATTTCGTGTACAAAAGGGGCAGAAATTTTCTGCTGAGTGAAAAATCCCTAGGATTTTTCCATGGTACCAATTGTAGAATATGTACATTTGCAATGTACATGATGTTTGCCACCTAGTCGATATAGGTGGGAAACATCTGGCTCCAACTTGGGGACATGTGTTCGATTATCGAAGAGCACATGAAAACTCCAGAACCTGCAACCACATATTTTCACCAATAACCAACATACGACCTTATGTAAAAAAAATAAAAATAAACAATATGGATAAATGAAATGACTATACAAATAACTATACATATATGCATAAATAGTACAAAACTTTAAAGAATGCAAGGAAAAGGTTAGAGATACATTACAGAAGGGTGTCCCTTTGGACACCATTTTGACTCTATGTGTCGAAAAATTTGAGCTGTTGACCATTCCTAGGAATGTTCAAAGGCTCACCATTCAAGTGATCAAGGTGGAATGAGTTTGGTCCTACTACTGATCTGATCACATAAGGGCCTAACCATAGGTTGTCAAACTTCCCATGTTTCCCTGGCTTTTCTCTGCCTTTGTCCCATAACACAACTGTATCCCCTACTTTGAAGTCCTTTTGTCTTGCTGATTTGTCAAAGGTTTTCTTTGTCTTTTCCTGACTTCTAAAGTTTTGGTCATAAGCTTTTCTCCTTATTTCATCCAATTCTATAATCTGATTAATTATGTTTTGAAATGCATTTTCTTCTATGTCAACCCCTTGAAGCAACTGATACACTGGAATACTAAGGTGAACTGGTAGCCGTGCCTCTAAGCCATAGACTAACTCAAAAGGACTCTTGCCTGTAGATGCTTTCTTTGTTATTCTATCAGCCCATAAAGCATACTTTATTTTACTATCCCAAGACCTTTTGTTTTCCCCCACTATTTTCTTGACTATGGTCATTAAATTTTTATTACTAGATTCTGCTGGACCATATACTTGTCTTTGGATATTGCTACTAATCCTCATCATGTGGCACGAAAAACCGAATCATGGCAAAAGGACTGGCTCAAGTCTCGGACAGTATGATTTGCATCATGGTAGCTCCAGCTACAATATATGTGATAACAGTGACTATTGTTTTAAATTTTGAAGGTCTTACCATCTTGTTTCCTCAACTAACACAACAATAATTAAGAAAGCCCAAGTTGGAAAGAAGGCGTACCCCTCTCCTAACTATGCTTTGAGGATAAAGCATTGTTTAAGGGAAAGGACATGTAATGTACATAAATATGCATGATATATTAATACATTACGACACAACAACAGCAACAATAATAATAATTAATCATCAAAGGTCATAGCCTTTCGCCCTTGTGACTAGTCATTGATATTTATATTGTCAGGAGAGGACTTGTAAATCAATCACTTATATTCTTTATACTACAATATATTTTATTTATCCTATGCGAATTTCCTTCCCCTCTCCTATTTTGATTGGATGTTTTTATCATTAGCAAACATATTGTTCATAACAGAAATATATCGCCAACAAATGCATCATATGCCAAAACTCTACAACCATCTATGATCATCAAATCATTGCCTAGGAGGGGGCCTTGACAAGCTAGGGTGGCTGTCAATAAGTAGCTATATTTTGCTTGTGACCATGCCCAGAGGGTCCTAGTACTGGACACTGCCACGACATGCTCTACTGATTCTTCTTTTAAAAAATTGGAATTCCAAATGCTAAAAAGAGAATAGACCTACCCCATTTGTATGTTGGTTAACAAAATAGGCAACAGGTCTGATGTTTTGATTTTGTGGAAGAGTCATGACATGACAAGTAGGGAGATACAGCCCTTAGATTTCTGTCAACATTAATGTCAGCAAGCATCATGTCTGATAGAAAGAGGGGAAACGAGTGTGAAACAGGCAGCAACTGATTCTATACTAGAATTTGTTTCTTAACTAATAATGAAATCCAAATATCCAACAATCTAATAATTTACCTAACCAATGCTCATGTCCAAATACTGATCAATATTCTAATTTGTTCAAGTGGAAATATTTTCAAATAATTATCATGGTTCATTTAGAAGTTGAACATTCTTCTTGACCAAGATTGAATGGACAATCATTCTATCTTTACCTGCAGCACTAAAGAGAAATTAATTGCATACATCAACTTTGTTCTTATTAAAAGTGAAATTCAACACCTGTGATTGATTCATATGCATTATTTTTTATGTATTCTTGCTTCCTTCTCTGAAGGAAATTTGCATCTCAGTAGACTGATCTTAGTGACATACTTGTTACATGCTAGTTTAAGTGTATATACATAAAAGAATTAAGAGAGCATGAGGAAGTAAACAAGAATTGTATATTTCACTCATGGTTGGTAAAGGAAAAATCCCATTTGAATATTAATGAAAGGCTGCATTTGGTTCTATCTTAACATGGAATTTTCATTGACAACACTGAACATGCAAGGGAGCAGATTTTTTTTATCTGAAAATATTGCCAATAACCTGGGAATCAGCAGTGCATTGGTACACAAGTTACATAAGTAGAAGCATGTCTAGAGCTGCAAGGCAAGCAGGAAAGGGAAAGCTGAATATGTGTTTCATTTCTACCTATAAATCTGCATGATCGTGTTTTATTGTTCATGCAGGTAGAAAATGTGATCAAGCAACTACGCAAAATTTTTCCTGAAGATGGTTTAATTCCTATTTATGTAAATCCTTACTCTGGAAGAGCTTCCTCCAAGATTACCTTTGGTGCCATGGGTGATAGGTATTTCTTCCTATTCAGCTAGAGACTGTGTAGAGTATCAGGCTTTATTATGATATTTAACTGAACTATGCTTTTAAATAACACTTTTAATTTTAAATGCCAGTCATATAAACTACAACATGAGAATAATAATCACATGATGAGAGAATAACATCATGCAGAATTTATTATTGGGTTTGAAAATAGCAAATCAAGTCAATAGCAGAGATATAAAAGCTGTGTTTGGCAAATGGTAAAAATTGCATTCTTATGTGATATATATTATATATAGCAACATGGGGAAAATTATTACATCCCAATATCCTATTTCTGCGATGGTTTTGGTTGTGTCATAAATACATGTACTCAATATTCATTTAAAACGTGGCTACAAGTAACAAATATTGGCTCTGCTTTGCAGAGATAACTAAACACAATCTCAAGTTTTGATATCGGATGTCAGTTCTGACTTGTGATGAGTGGATAATTTCAAATGAAATAGGTACAATAAGAATAAATGTTGTGACCTGTTAGCGTGCAAATCCACTCTTGTGAATAGTCAAAACGGACTTGTGAAATATGTTTGAAGAGTGTGCAACTTGTAGAAAATTTCTCCCTTGTGTCACTGATAAATTCCTTTCTGTTTGGGCTGGTGCATGCCAACCACAGGGGGCTCCCAAACTTGTTATATGCTGTTGATATACCTGCAAATCTGCGTTAAAACATCGATAAAAGGAAGGAAAATACAGCTGTTATAAGTACTAGAATATCAGATCTATGAGTCTAAATGAAAACACCAGTGTGTTTGATCAATCTAGGGCTACAAAATGAGCTATACTGACGTGAAAATCCTATGAATTAAACTCAGATCTGCAATCGAAAGTTTATAATAGTGAACAAACTCATTCTTTGGACCACCATCCTTTCTCAAAATTAGCAATAAAGGGCTTAAAACAAGGGTTAAATATGCCTTTGGCCAGCAAGTTAGTGCTGCCAAAGAGCTATAATTATCAATGGGAAGAGTTTCTTTAAAATAGAGGAATTTTCGGCATTATAATAGCATACAAGTGACAATAAGTGAAAGAAAAACACTGCGAATGAAGGATAAATTCAAAGTACATGTTTAAAATGCTACCAAAATCACTGTGCAAATACAATCACGAATCAATAAGATAGAGGAGCTGGAAAATCAAGCATAATCTAATTTCACTTTGCATTAAATCAAGAGGTTGGTCCACCATGGAGACGAATACAAGCTGGTCCAATAACGTCCCTGCACAGAAATAAAAGAACATAGAAAAAGAAGAGAGAATGAGATGAATTACTGCTGCTGCTAATAAGAAAATCCAACCTTAGACAATGCGTCCTCTTTCCTTTTATTGATTTCAAACCCTAAATGGTCATGCAATGAATATCATGTGCCTTCTTCAAGTGTCCAAGCTTCTTCATGCGCTTCACCCTTGATCTCGTGTACTTCACCTTGTTGCATGGTTGAGTTAAGTGGAGCAAGTGTCATGTATGCATCCTGTTGAAGTTTAGTTCACCCTAGTCTCCCACATGCTCTCTAATTCTGACATTTGTCATAACGAGAGACCAAGCACGAGAACACACACCAATAAGGTTAATGGGTTCCAAGGTACGAACACAACCTATCAGTGTGAAAAATGTTCTGGAGTCGAACATTGAAAAAGTTCACCCAATCAAGACCTAATGATGATTAGTCTTATTGGGTGCGAGATGGCTGCCAATGGGGCTAACGACCTGTTATCACATATATATTGCAGCTGGGCTACCATGATGCAGCATACAAATTGATCTCTTTATTTTTTCGAGCTATTCATTCAGATGGGGGATCTTAGCATGGATCATTACAACCTCAGCCATTTCAGAGCCTTGTTTAGCAGTATTTCCTTGCCAAGATTGAGAGTTCTGTGACCATTGAGAGGATTTTAGTGGTGACCTAGCTCATTTGAGCACAGTAGCAAATCATATATGGTACACAGTGAGGGGCTTATCAGATGGAGACAGGTATATGGTGAGACAAGTATGTGGGTCCTTGGATTGTTCTTGCTCTGTGATATATATTAAACACCTAGGCTTGTTTTGTTAGGATGATCATGGTGACCTATTCTTATATTATATGCTAATGCTTAAAAATTGTGTTGAGATTGATCAAAGAATTCAATGTTGAAGACTATTGCTTATGCCATTCTTTATACAAATGTTAAACCTTAGTGCCATGCTGGTTCCATGTGTCATTTGTCCCCATCCATCCAGTTTATCCATTGTTTGAATTTTATCCCATTACTTAGGTTGACTGATACTTGTGAGATTAAAGATCTTTTCCCCATATTGACCCCTGTGCATGATAGACTCCATGTTGTTATGTGTCTCTGGCTATAAAGTATGTGGCTTGGCCAGTGTGGTTAAGTTCACAGGGCAGTCTTCCTTTAGTCCTCAAAACAAGTTCTCCACCAAACAGTGTCCTTAGACACTAAAGCATCGAAATACATAAACGTTATATCTAAGTGATGCAAAGTATGGATGTTTAAAAAGTAGTCAGTGGTCAAAGGATTGAGCACTCATTCTTTGTATAATGTAAGGCTCATTTTCCCTCCACAGGGGCAACAAGGTGAGGAAAACTCGTCGAGGCTATGGGTGCTTGCTGGCAGCGGGGCTAGGCCTTAGTCATTTATCGGAGCCCAGAAGGATTTCCAGGGCACCTGCTTTTGTAGGCTGGCTACTATCTTATGTGAAAGTGAAATTATTGAAAAAGGTCAGTGGTCAGAGGATGAGCACTCATTCCTTGTATAATGTTCGACTCATTTGCCCCTACAGGGAAACATAGTGAGACTAACCTGCAAAGGTTGTGTCTTTGTCATTTACTAGAGCCCAGAAGGCTTTCCAGGGCACTTGCCTTTGAAGGTTGACCAGTGTTCCAAGGTAATGTAAAGGAAAACTTGCTAGAGTTTGAAGGAAACATGCCCAAGTACTTTGTCCATCTGTGAGACATCGCCATCCCCTGTTACTATTTGTCATGCATATGTCATTTTGGTTGAGTGTACTGGTTATCATTCATAGAGATCACAGATCACATGGTCAAAGTCAGTTATGAGTCATTCCCATTTATCTTAGCTTTGATTTTCACCTTCACCCAGCACTAGCAAACTGTTTAAACTTTGTAAGCATGGCATACACAAGAGACTTCCAAAAGGCTCAATGATCCTTCAAAAGCACAGGTATATCTTACTCAATGTTACAAATATCGTGTCGGCGAATATATCGCCAAGGGTCCAAAAAGAAATTATCGGATTTATCGGCGAAAATGTCGGCAAACATCGGCAATATATCGGCAATGTAAAAAAATACAAAAATATTAAAAAATACAAAAAAGAAAAAAATCACAATATATTTGAAAAAATCGACAAATATCGCCAAAAATCGGCAAATATCGTGATAAAATCGGCAAATATCGTGATAAAATCGGGAAAAAATCGGGAAAATATCGGGGCATGGTGGTTCTTATTCTAGGTGTTTGTCACAATTGACATGATCAATCAAAATATTCAAATGACCAATGCAAGCATGCATTTAGGCGATTAATGATTGAAAAAAAAATCAACAGTCAACCCTCCAGTGCAACCAATCATAGTGCATAGTCCAGAGGCCATCAGAAGAAGTATCAATCATGAACTCATGCATTGTAATAGATTCCCTAAGTTCATCCATAGCCATGTAGGTGTCCATCTCAGGTTTAGATACCTTAGGGTACAATGGCTCATTGACCAGCTAATAGGGATCTTCAACATTATGGAGCGTTTTTCATTTCTTGGAAAAGTCTTATGTTGTAGTTTGGAGCTATTGGAATCGTATCATACGAACAATCCATTTGAATACGATCTCCTGCATCAGTTGTTCATTTTTGAGACAGTAGCATGCCCCACTTGGATGGGTAGGTAATGACCACTAGGTCCATGGTTAAAACTCTATCCATATTTTCCTGTAAGCAGATCTCAAGTCCTTTGATGACCCCACATACCTACACTTCTCGTGAGTCCATAACCTGCACATTTCTATAAGATCTAGGAACTGTCAATCCTCATTCATCACGTCCAAGTCATAATGTTGGTGGAAGATCTTGAGTCTAACATACAATTTTGAAGTAATAAACCATTAACGAGAAGAGAAATGTAAAAGGGGACGGGGTTCGTTAGACTTACTGGCAACAAGAAGTCTTATTATCACGATTAATGTAGTGGCCAATAAATGAGATCTAATATTGGATGGAAGAGAAAAGGACCCACTAAGATTGTGATACTTCAAGAAGCCTACCCCCCAAATGATAGATGGTTGTCACATCAGATAGGTTTCTTCTTTCTTTAGGCTTCTTAATCCACACAAGATGAACGGATTTAGCCATGGGAAGTGTCCCAAGTTAAGCTTGGATGCTCAACCGCTTTTTGGAACTACATGGTACTTGTATAGGTTATTGAAATTGGAGAATGTGTGGTATCGTAAGGGATGGCTTCCTAGTTCAAAATGAAAATGACTACTGAGCAGTGTTGCAAATATCAGTCGAGAAATCACGATGTTCCGAAAAATTGCCTAAAAAGTGGCCTTAAGTTTTCCCAAAATTTCATTGATTTTTTCCTGTTTTTTTGTCACAAAAATCTCGAGTCGATGCGAAAAATTGGCTGCGCAGAAAAAGGGATGTGAAAGGGTTTTAAGTTTGGTTTTTTAATTCTTTTTAGCCTCATTTGCACACTCCAATGACCGAGAGGATAACCAAGGAGATTAGGATCGCTTCACATTTGCCCAAAGATGATTTTCCGAATCATTTCATTTTCCATCAAGGATCACATTTGGAGATTTTTCCACAGTTATCATAGGTGAAGGTAAATAAAAAAAATTGCCCATCATTTCTCATTTTTCCAAAAGGGATTCTTGTTGGTTTGTATTGGCAACAACTTCTCCATCTTCATAATTGATTTTTAAAGGGTCTTAAACAATTTTTTTGTATCTGTTATGTTATTTGCAGTAGTTATGCATGCCAAAAAACGTTTTTTTTTATTGCCCTAGGTCTTTAGAAATCCTCACAAAAAATTCCATTTTTTTTCCCTCATCAAATCAAAGTTTGAATTCTCAATGTATCTTTGATTTTTTGTTGTTTTTTACATTTCCATCAATCACATATGCTAAAAAATGTTTTTTTTCTTGCCTTCGGTTCTGTTGCCGCCTCTTATGCACTTGGGGGAAAACACAGTAGAAATCTTCAAGCTGCTAAGCACGTCCTTGGGGGCGTCAGGTACTGTCACCTGATCTTGACTCCTTCGTTTAGGCCTAACTCCTAACAAAGCCAAGGGGGGTAGTCCCTACAAAAAGAGTTTCTAAGGATTGTAAGTGTTTTAATTGTTTCAAGGATTGGGTTTTTAGGAGTTCTAAAGAGAGTAAATTGTTGACAAGGCATTTTGCAAAAATTAAAGAGCTTAATTCAACAACATAACGATATATATCAATAATCCTAATATGACTGAAAGTAAATAGGAATTACAGAAATTAAACCAGTGCCAAATGGAGTGACAAATGATAAATGCTGCTGAAAATGGGAAAATGTTTTGCTGTGTACTAAGTCAATTTTAATTATTAAAATGATGAATTGATTAATGGGAAAAGGGGATTCCTGATATACCAAATGGTATAGGGAATATGTCTAGATTTTGGGAAAAGTGGCTCCGTAGGGGAAAATGTGGGCTAGATGGAGTCGTGGGAGGTGTTCAACACTACAATAACAAAGATGTAGCCTAACGGGACCCCACAGTCGCTTTCTAGTTGTTTTTGTATTTTTTGAAGAACTTGCCCAGTATTTCTGAAATTCGTTACATCGGATTTTAGTAATGTTCTGGGTTGTTAATTTTATTAAAACAAGTTGTTTAATTAAATGTGAGGAATTAATTAATGCACACTCCCGCTTTTGATATCCCCAAAATTAGATGAACCTATGAGGGGTAGAGCATACACAGAAGAGGCAAATATTTGTTCCAATTTGTAAAAGCAAAGTATGAAAAGATACAACCCTTTTAGGATGGATTGTGTACTTGTGTTATAAGAAAATCAAAGAAATTTGTGAGATTAATTACTATGACAATGCAATGCCGGATTAGTATTTGATTACTTTGAATGAACTTGTAAACTTAGAATAAACTTGATTGATCTAGAACTATTATAATAATCAAATTTAAACCAAAAAAAAAATCATACCACTTCAAGGACATATACAGTTTTCCCCCAAATAGGGGAAGGAGGGTGTGGGAGCTGTAATCCCACTTGCTTTTTTATTAAATTTTTACATTGCTGATAATTTAACAAGGGGCTGCCTTTTGACCTTATAAATTGATAAAAAAGGCTTACAATAGTTTGCTGGAAGAAAGGGATAGAAGAGGGGGGATTTGGAGGTGCTTTTGGGAATCAGTAGATTTGTGTAAACAATATGCAAAAAACAACAAGCTAACTGTTTGTGAATTAGTAGATTTGTGTAAAAATACAATAAGAAAATTACAAATTAGTACTTCCGAAAAATATAAATATTTAAACCACTTTTAGTACCAAGAACATAAACTAGATCTATGCTTAGGATTGCAAATTTAAAACACTTTAGATATAATAAGATGAACAAGCTAAGATATTTATGATAAGCTCCTTTAAAATAAATCTAAGCTTGCTTGTTAAAAGTAACCAAAGAAAGATTAATTTTTTAAGAGAAAAAAACAGGTTCTCAAACTTCGGCTTGAATTTCTGTGAGGATGTAGAGACTTAGAATTGCAAGAAGCATTAGATCCAAATGAAAGTACGAAGAGAAAAGGGATGCAACTGATCTCCCACTTCTCCTTCACCTATAAGATGATCTACAAGCTACAAATCCTTAAAACAAGTGAGATCAAAATCCAATATGTTTTACTAAAATAAATTAAGAGAGCATAAGTATTATCGACTATAGCCTGCTACTCCTAGATCTCTAATAATAAAAACATAAACAAACAACTTGAAACTAGAAATTACTTCTCTATGGGCCAACAATGACATTCTAAGCTAGATAAATATACAAATTTGAAAGAAAGGAAAGCACTAGCTAGCTAAATATCACCTCGATTTAGCACAACATTCGCATTAATGAAATTTTTGCACAGTTTGGACCTCCAAAGTCTCAACTTTATTCAAAATATAGAAGAACAATAAATGACAGGAGCAGACATTCCTTGCTTCATGAAATCAAGAGCAAGAACCCGCTTAAATAGAAAATGAGAGAGCCAGTGGGGAGGCACACTTTCCTAAGAGAGGAGCGCACTTGATTCTTTGCCTCACCTTGGAATGAGTTGGAATGAGGGTGGAAAAGGCTAAAATCATCATTTCTTTGGAAACAAAACTGAACACTCTGCTTTTATCCTTTCACTTGCTAATTTTTCCTGAAAGATGCGCCTTCTCTTGGAGAGAATGCGCTCCCTTCATTTAGCAAAATCATGTTTCCTTCTAAGCCTGAGAAAAACACTCAAAAGTGTTTTAGAAACAAAGCAAAGACAAACAGGTGGAAAACAAGGTCGTATTTCGGAGATTGAAAGATTTATCCCCGATAACGACGCCAAAATGTTGTTGCCTAATTCGCACCTCAGATCACGTGGCAGAAATCTTCAAGCCACTGGGTGTGACCTTGGGGGCAAGCTCGATCCGGTGTGACCTTGGGGGCAAGCTCGATCCAAGTGCTATCACATGATACTTAGGTCCTCCGTTTAGGCCAACTCCTAGCGAAGTCAAGGGGGTGGTCCCTATGAAAAGTAAAATCTAAGGTTTTTACTCTACGAAAGAAAAGATTGATTCTAGGAGTTAATACGAAATGGATAAAAGATCACAACAAACTATTGCAAGAAAGAAATTACATCAACAACATATGGCAATGTAAACATCATTCACGACAATTTGCAATATTTGATTTAAGCATGAAACATAATATAGAGTAGTGTCGATGAATAATGGAGTGCTTGTAAAAGTGGAGTGTTGTTGTGTCGTGTAAGTATTGCAGTTGTCTCGTTGGTCAGTTTTAAAATTATTAGTGAGTGATTAAGGGAGTGGGTAAATTGTTGGTCGATTTTATTAATATGGTAATGATCTGGATTCTTAGAAGGGAGTAGGGATTCGAGATATACCCAAGGGGTAGAAGGAATATGTCTAGAATTACTTAGAAATGGTTCTCATGGCGAAATGTGGGCTATACCAGAGTCGCAGGGGTGTGTCCGGCACTACACCAAACAGGAGTTTAGCGTGATGGGGCCCTGCTGTCACTGTTTAGTGGTTCTCGCTTCCCTTGAAGACTTTGCCCACTGTTGTTCAGGATTAAGCACCCTTATAACCTAGGGTCTGGGGTTACCAACTTACTACTAACCTTGCAGACAATCAGCTTTACCAGAGAATGGAAAGGGAATAGGAAGAAAGTCTTGACTTACCCGATTATCGACGGTTCATCCAAGCTTGATATTCTCTCCCTCCTCTTCTCTCCAAAGCTTCCAGGGATGCACCTCTTTCACCTGTAAAGAGCAAATTCTCCAAGTAATATCTCATGCATGTATATATAAGAGGTTAGATAAACAATATATTAAATATATAATCAAATACATTCATTAACCACAATACATGAAATAGACTCAACGCAATGTTGGAAGAAGAATTCTCTTTATTAACAATCAGTGAATGAGATAAGAGTACAACCCAACTTTTGAGACAAGGACTCCTCTGCAACCAAAGGACTCTGAGTTTTGTTGCTCCAAGACTTCTAAAGATATACCACCAGCATAACTTTGCTCTTCCCTCTTGATTGATTAATACCCTCCCCAAGGCCTCTATTTATACTTTGGGAAATAGAGTGATTTTGAAGGTTGGGGTGGTTGAAACAGTTAGGATAGTTAAAGATTAGGGCCCAACTAATCTCAATTAATCACGTTTTATATTTTTTAAGGTCAAACTAAGGTGTACGCGACTATTGATATAGTCAACCCGCGTATGACACGCGAGTTGCTCAAAGGAAACCTGCGTACGCTGATGTACGCGGGTTGCAATGCAGATAGTCGCGTACAGTACGCGAATTGCAATGGAGATAGTCGCGTACGCAACTCAACACTTAGAAAAATTATATAGCAAGTTGGCTTAAGGGTAAATGCATCCCAAGTCATGCCTATCTATAGTGCATTGGAAAACTTCAATCCTAATATGTCCTTTTGTGTACCAACATAAAGAATGTCGGCACTCGAATGGAGAAGTGCCATTTGGGTTGATAACATATGCCCCCTAATGTGTGAGATCAAAGGCAAGCGATGGTCGAAATACATTATAATCATTATCTTGGAGAACTTAGAGGTCCAATGGAGCAGAGGAAGTACCTGAAACAAATACATAGTAATGTCATATACAAAGTCTTATCTGAGGATGCCACGTTCAATATACTGGAACACTAGCTCCTTTACAATATTTGAGTACATCATATGATACGGGTTCAAGACCACATATATTACAAAGGTGGATCAAAGCCACAATATACAATAATGATGAATCTTCAAAGATCTGGAAACTGTTTAAGTGAACACAACATAGTCTTGCGCAACTTAGATCATAGATATGAGCCTAAGGTCTTCGTAAAAAATACAAAAGAACCAGTACAATCCAGCCTGTTGCCGCCTAATTCACACTTTAAGATGTAGGAAAGTCACAACCTGCTATGTGTGTCCTTGGGGGCAAGTGAGAGCTGGGGACCACTGTCACCACAGTCCACAACTCCTCCGTTTAGGCAAGATCCCAACAGAGCCAAGGGGGGTAGTCCCTATGGGAAAACTAAGTTCCAGGTTTATTAATTAATTATAAATTAATTAAAGGGATCGTTTGAAGAATAAGGCTAAGACCCTATATAAAACAAGACTAGTGCCTATATAAATGGAGTCTTAAAGTTAGACTATGTCTTTATGAACTTTACAAATAAAATTAAGATTTGATCTATGGTTAAACTATAGCTTCAGTGTTTAACAATGAACAAACGATATAATTATAAACAGTAAGGAAATAAAACATTCAACAATGTACAGATTATCTACCAATCTGGTTCATGATCCATATTGGTAGATAATCTGTACATTGTTGAATGTTTTATTTCCTTACTGTTTATAATTATATCGTTTGTTCATTGTTAAACACTGAAGCTATAGTTTAACCATAGATCAAATCTTAATTTTATTTGTAAAGTTCATAAAGACATAGTCTAACTTTAAGACTCCATTTATATAGGCACTGGTCTTGTTTTATATAGGATCTTAGCCTTATTCTTCAAACGATCCCTTTAATTAATTTATAATTAATTAATAAACCTGGAACTTAGTTTTCCCATAGGGACTACCCCCCTTGGCTCTGTTGGGATCTTGCCTAAATGGAGGAGTTGTGGACTGTGGTGACAGTGGTCCCCAACTCTCACTTGCCCCCAAGGACACACATAGCAGGTTGTGACTTTCCTGCATCTTAAAGTGTGAATTAGGCGGCAACACAGCCCATGTGAATAGATGTGTTGAAGTCGAACATGGAGAGGATTCAACAGATTGTCAACCAATAGGTGATAATTGACAACTGAAGCAAAGGAATTCATCAATAATGAAAATGAATCCTAAGGTACTATTGTCAAAAACTCTAGGTCTTCGTCGTCAGGAAGTGCTGATGAGAAACCATACTGTGATGAGGAAGGCAATAGATCCTCCAACGGATCACAAGAGTGACTAGGAATTGAATAAAGGAAGGGAAACACAGGTAATAGAAGATAGAACAATGATGGAATCAGGATACATATTAGATGCAAGGAAAAATCCTTGAACAGTGAGCACGACACAGAGATGACCCAAGGCAGCTTTTAACTTTACAGATAATACAACTAGACTTATCTGTCATGTAGGAGACATGATCAGATTCCCCAGGTATAACGGATAAGTGGAGGAGTAAGAAACTTGAAGTGATAGCTGAACTGAAAGTGAACACTGAGACATGAGTATCGGAAAGTACAGAGAGTGCTATGTTCAGGGAAGACATGTTGCCACCGAGTCCAGGAAAGTCAACTCAAGTCTCTCTTCATTTTTGACAAGCTTGAAGAGAAGAGGGAATAATACTTGATAGTGTCATTGATTCGTGGATTTTATGACCCGAACTAGTACATGCTCAGTTGGTGTTTTCATATTTAGAGAGTCTGAAAACTCCAAAGAAAACTCCAGGGGTGTCATTTTTCGTCCAATTTAGTCTCATGAGGCCAGAAAAGTATAAAACATACCATAGAAGAACTCTCTTAACTTCCATAGAAGAAAATGTGAACCTTTTTCGTACTTAGTCAGGGAGGTCCGAAAAAGGTTAAATTACCACCTACCCAACGCTCCTTCGAGATCAACATATAGCTTGAGTTTTACGAGTGTGAAGGAAAGCAAGATCACTCGGAAATATCCATTTGAATACGAGGAATGGGGCTTACAACAATAAACTCGATGTTTTGTTCTTGGTGTTTAACGAGCATGACAGAGACATAAAGTGCACTCGGAATCTTTTTCATGTTTAGGTCCAGAGCACGAAAAAGAGAAAACTAAGCTCATACCGGGTGTTCTTTTTCCGTATATTTAGTTCCTCAGGTCCGAAAAAGTGATAAACCTATACCTGAGAATACTCTTCTCAATTCCGCAGAAAAGAGAGTGATCCTTTCTCGTATTATTCCACATGCGCCGAGAAAGAGATAACCTACCACCAATGTGGATGCCCATTCACATATTCTTAACGAGCCTGAATGGACAAGTTTACTCGACAGTCAAGTTTATTTTGAGGAGTTAGACCTGGGACTAAAGAAACTTCATAAGGGTGGGGAGTCTTAAAAAGATAGCTTGTAAAAAGAGACCAAAATGAGGCTCAATTTGGCGTGAAAAATAGCTAAGGAGACTCCCCTGAACCTATTGACAAATGCAGCATGAGTATCAAAATACCATAAGTGGGTTCTAATCGAGGATACTCATGTGAGGAAAGTCCCATCCACGGAAGAAAAATGGCATAAACGAGGTACTAATGGTTAAAATACCATAGTCCGTGGTCAAAGTGGTAATTCTAGGGTTAAGATGGATTAGGTGTGAATGCAAAAATGCATGTGAATGATCGATATCCTATCCTGTATGAGCGAAAAACAACCTCAAACGACCTTAGACCTGTCACATTGAAGAAAAAGACATGGTATTAGTTTGATTTTTATAAAAAATATGAACTATAGGTAAAAACCCACTTTTAAAATAATATTTCTATAAATAGTTCAAAATAGAAATAAAAACTCACCATTTGACTTTTTACCCAAAATGGACAAGTTTTACCTCTTCCTTTGATTGCTCGTTGCGGACAACTTGTTGGACAATTCTCAAAACCGCAAGTGCCAGATAAAACTACACTCCATGCTCTTTCATTTGATCCAAGCAAATTTCAATTTTTGGCTAAAATTTGATGTTTTCCACCGTCTTCAAAGCAGCCACGCTGTGTACATGGGTATGTTATATCAACAGTCGTGTACACGCGTTTTGTACGCGGGTTGCCCTAAAGCAAGTCGCGTACAATACGCGACTTGTCCAAAGGACAGTCGCGTACACTGCGCGAGGTAGGAAAAAGCTATGTAGGGCCAAAAAACAAATTTTTTCATGATTTTAATGTTTGATAAATGGCTTGTTATCAGATTGAAATATGGTGCTTGAATGGAGGGAGAGGGAGCATGAAGACATGGACCAAGAAGCTCTACGGAATGCCCCCACGGTGAATGCTTTGCGGCAAAGTGGGTTGCTAAAATTCTTCTGCACCTCACCTATGCGATCCAATGTTCGCCTACTAGAGTTTATGATAACCTATTGGGATCATGATCTTGGTATGTTTGACCTACAAGGTGAGTTTCTAGAGATTACCTTGGAAGATATCTACTTCATCTCCGGTTTGTCATGATAAGGAGCTCCGGTTAACTTGGAAGGTACCGGTAGAGGCGGTGAGGGTTGCAGGGTCATCATCACTTCACCTTGCAATTTGAAACCAAATGAGGCTTGTAGTGGACTGTCTACAGGGACCCCTATATGATTGGTGCTCAGGAGTAATCCCGATAATGAGGAAGCAGCTCTCTGACTGTAAAAGAGGCCGACGAAAAAACTTAGGTTATTCTAGCCTATTAGTGGCCTTTTTCTTTGAGAGGGTGCCCGATTTGAGTGCTGCAGTACCACTACCAGTTCGTTTTCCCCGTCAGCCTAGACTGAGTAGGTGGGGAGAAATCTTCCTCCGCCAGGGAGGCGGTGGATCGGTTCAGAGTGTATACGATGATGACTTCTACTTATGGTGGGAGCGACAACTACCAGCACTGGAACAATTTCTATATGCTGGGATAGATTTTTGAGGTGACATCGACTAACCTCCCTCCTGGAGGAGCATGGGGAGCGTCAGGTATTTTGTTTTCAAGTTTTTAAATTTTTATGAATTTTAGTCATAAAGATATATACATATGTATAAGAGTTTTTAATCCTTCTAAATGTTAAAATGCAGATATTGGACCAGTTCGCCCTGCTGGGCATCCACATATGTATGTGCGTCCTGTGGCAAGAGAAGACCATGGTTTGATTAGGGTTCTTGAGGGAAAGCTGGCCAGGCTTACTCAAAGAGTACCTACTTTACGTATTGAGCATATCCCTGCCGTTATGCAGGAGCTAGTGGTTGGTATATAACCTGTTTGGATACACCTTATGAGGCGGGTAGCTAGAGCAGTACTTGTGTACATCGACGCCGTTGAGGCTGCTGCAGCTGAGGAATCTGAAGAAGCCTGAGAGCCGGGTGATCAGAATGATCAGGGGGACCAGGGTGGTCAAGCTTAGACCTAGGAGCATTTTATGGACTTCGATCCATTTTTTGTATATTATACAGTTATGACTGGATCTGAGGATTAGAAACTCGACCTATCTATATGGATAGATATTCACACACACACACACACACACATATATATATATATATATTGCCGGTTTTAATTACATGTGTTTTGTAATGTATCTGTTGTATATTTTTATGCAAAATGTGTTAAGTGCTAATCCAAGATATAATTAGCATACGCATCAGTTAATGAATTTTGATTTCTTGGATTATGATTGAACGTAATAAACCCAAAATTTCTTTCCAATAACCTAACTTGCATAAACCGACGTAAGAAAATAGGGTTCCACACCTGATAAGCTCTATTGAGCTGGGAAACCACTAGTTGAGAGTCAAGTCTGACTTCCAGCTGAGTGATGCCATGTGACAAAGCATCCCATAAAAGCACAATGACAGCGCTGTATTCGGCCACATTATTGGTAGCAGGACCTAGGCAAGCGCCTCTAAAGGCAACTAGCTATCCTGAGGGCGAGTAGATGACCCATGCGGCTGAAGCCAGGTTACAAGTGTGGTGACTAGTGCCATCCGTGAAACCTACGAACTACTCGGAAGACATCTATAACACCCAACAGATGGTATACGAACACAAACTAACGAACTATTGTACATAAAATACATACAATAAAAATACAGGAAAAAGCGCTAAGCCTAAGCATGGTACTTTTTCAAGTAGAGCCAATTTATAGGCTCGGGCGGCTTATTCCCCTCGAAATCTGTTAATTCATATGCACCTTTCTTCAACACTTTTGACATGACATAAGGTCCTAACCACATAGACCTGAATTTGCCTGCCCCCAAGGGTTCTTTGTCTTGATCCTAGAGCAAGACAAGCTCCCCTTCAGAAAAAATTTGAGGTTTGACTGATTTATCGTATTGATTTTTTACCCTATTTTTATGAGCCTCGTTTGCTGTCAGTGCATCTCTACGCTGCTCATCTAGATGTTCTAAGTGTAACAAATGTTCTTCCAGCTTAATCGTATCAGGTAACACATGAATACCAATCTTTAAGGACGGGATTTCGCATTCAACCGGGGTGACTGCTTCCACTCCGTGAACGAGTTGGAAAGGAGAGAACCCTGTAGCAGTTTTCACATTGGTTCGATATGCCCAAAGTGCAGGATAAAGCATGATGTGCCAATTGGAACGGGATGCATTAATAGTGTGCTTGAGAATAGTCTTCAAGGTTTTATTTACAGCCTCGACTTGACCGTTCGCTTGAGGATAGAAAGAAGATGAATGCTCTTGTCTAAACACTAGCATAGTGGTCAATTCAGTCATCATACTATTTTGGAAGTGACTGCTATGGTCAGTGACAATCTCTTTAGGGATACTGAACTGTGCGATAATTTGGTTAAAAACAAAAAAAACTGCTGTTTCCTCGTCAGCTTTATAGGTGGGCATTGCCTTTGCCCACTTCGTGAAATAATCTACAGTGACAATGATATGTTTGTGCCCCCCAGCCGGGACTGGGTTGCACATCACGTAATCTATCCCCCACTTCGTGAAGGGGCCCACTGAGATGACGAGAAATAACGGAGTAGGATGCGACTGCATCTTTCTGGTGTAAAGTTGACAAGGATGACAGCTCTTTACGGCTTCTACACAATCTTTAAAGATCGTGGGCCAGAAATAACCGACACGTAATATCTTCTGGGCCGTTGCTAACCCAGATAAATAACCGCCACACGCTCCACTATGGGCATCATTTAGGATAGTCTCTGCTTCTTCGTGGGTCAGACATCGACGCAAAACGAAATCTACCCCCCTACGATATAAAGTATCTCCAATAATGAGGTAGCTTTTGGCATGTACGCGTAGTTTGCGCCGTTCTTCCCGCGAGAAGGCTGCAGGGTACTTCAAAGTCTAGAGATAGACAAGTATATCTCTGTACCAAGGGTCAGAGGTGGAAATCAAAAAGATATGCTCATCTGGGAATGAGTCTTCTTCAATGGCTACATCTTCCTCTACCGGAAATTTTGCAATGATCTCAGCGAAAACTAAGGATTTTTTGGATTTGGTGGACTGGAAATCAAAGTCAAACTCCTGAAGAATGACTATCCATTTATTGAATTTGCCTCCAACTATTCGTCGGGACAAAACATATTGGAAGGGATTAACATCTGCCACTACCGTCGTGGTCCTCAGTAAGATGTAGTGACGCAACCTCTGAATAGCATACACAGCTGCCAAGGCCAACTTCTCGACGTGGGAATACCTAAGTTCACGGCAGCTAAAGCACGACTAAGATAGTAGACGACATGCTCTTGGAGCTTATCGTCCTCCTAGACTAGTACTACCCCTATGGTCGACTCAGATGCGGCCAGATACAATATAAAACCCCGAGAGTAATCTAGCGAGTGCAGTAATGGTGTCGACAACAAAGCTTTCTTTAATGCCTTGAATGCAAGTTGTGCGATTTCATCCCATACAAATGGGGTGTCCTGCCTCAACAGGCGCATGCAACCTTTAGTAATCTTGGCATAATTTACAATAAAACGTCGAAGGAAGTTGGACTTCCCTTGTAGGCTTTGAAGCTGCCCGATAGAACAAGGAGGAGGCAGATTTACGATGGCCTCAACTTTCAAAGGATCCACCTGAATGCCTTTGTTGGAAACAATGAATCCAAGCAGTCTCCCTGACTCGACACAGAAAACGCACTTGTGGGGATTCAAGTGAATTTTGTAGAATCTGCATCGTTCAAAAATCAAACATAAGTGATCTGGGTGATCAATCCTCTTACGAGAATGTGCTGGCAGATCATCAAGGTAGGGTTCGACAATGGCTTTAATGTTGTGAAAGGCAAAATTCATTGCTCGCTGAAAGGTTGCCCCTGCATTTTTCAATCCGAAGGGCATTTTCTTGTACGCGAAGGTACCCCAAGGACAAATGAAAGCTGTTTTATGTTGGTCTTCCAGTTTAATTTGGATTTGATTACACTCGGAGAAACCATCCATAAACGAAAAGACTTCACTCCTTGCACAGGCATCAATGATCTGATCTATGAATGGTGTGGGGTAGTTATCCTTAGGACAGGCTTTGTTTAGATCTCAAAAGTCAGTACAAACGCGTATGGTCGCTTGCTTTTTGTCGATAGGAACGGGGTTGGATACCCATTCTGTCAAAGCTTCTCAACTTCAGCCTTAACAGTTGTCGCTTTACATGGATAGACAGGTCTCAACTTTTGTTGAACGAGTCTAGCATCCGGGTAATTTCGGATTTCATGCTCGACTATTGATGGATCTATGCCTGGCATCTCCTCATATGACCAGGCAAATACATCGCGGAATTCCTTAAACAAGGTTGTATAGATCGCAATCTCCTTTGGAGAGCAGTTTGCGCCGATGTGTACATTTTTCACAACGTTTGGGTTTGCAGAGATGTTGATAGGAATGGTAGCGGAAATGTTTGCCATATTCCCCTCAGCAAATATTCCTTCCCTTGGTAAGGGACTAATAGGTGTATCAACATCACCTGCCAGTCTCATGTGGAACTCCTCATTCTCAATCTTGCTTAACTTTGGAAGAAAATAGGATCGATGGTGAAGATTTTCGCAGATCTTATCTCGTCTGCACATGGCTTCCAGAATGGCTTCATCAGAAGGCAAAACCATATCTAAGTAGTCTCTAGAATGCATAGAGTTCACTGCCCAAGCGGGTAGATAAGCTTCTTCCGGCTCCTCTGAGACCGTGAGAGGGACCGGAATGGGGTCAACAACGGTATGAACGATAGCTTGATAAGCTACTTCCGTTGCCGATAAGGGCACTTCAGGTTCATGGTGGGAAGGAAGAACCCAAGGATCTGTTCTATCAACAACCGTTGCTATAGACTTCCCTACACTAGTAGAACCTAGATAATTAATCGGAGATGGAATATCGAATGTGCCCATCAATGATGCATACATTCCAGCCCCTAAGCTCTCTGAAGCAGATTTAACCTGATCAACCAATGGTATGGTGGACTCGTTAGTTTCCATGCGGCCTTTTCGAGTAAAACTGAGTTGGTCTACAGTAACCAACTTCCCTTCGTGTGGAAATATTACTACTCGAAATACGGCCGATGCAATAGCTGACATGGCGTAAGTCCAACTTCTCCCCAAGAGCAAGTTATAATCCAAAGGTGCATCAATCACCTCTACCTCAACAGACATTGCTTTCCCTGCCAACTTAATTTCAAAAGCCGGTAGGATACCATGTGGACGAAATGATCTTCCATCGAAAGTAGTAAGTAGGGTGTTCGATGGAACCGGCTCTAGAGATCCAAGAGCTTTCCAGCAAGACAAGGACATGACACATGTAGAAGCACCCTTGTCGACAACTGCCCTTCCAATGGTTTTTTCGCCATGGATGACATCTATCAATAAGGCTACATGATATGGCAGGCGGATTTTGACATCGAACAAATTAAACTTCGCCATGAGGCCCGATGAGTCCATACTGCCTAAGGCTGCTAAGAGTGCATCTTGCTGGGCGGGACAACTCTGTAACACCTCTAAAGCCGACATCGCACAAGGAGTCTGGGCTAAATCTTCAACTATGGAGTAGTTTGCTGCATTCCTAGCGTTGGGATTGTGCAAGGTTTTCTTGAAGACACCTTTCGATATCTTGGGCATAGGTTTGGTAGGATTCTCAATCATGAGAGGGTTGGAAGTTTCACCTATTGACTTACCCTTCTTCGAAGCCTCTGTTTCATAGTTCTTGTTCCTAGTCTGGAGTAAAGTCTGGGATCGAACCATGTTGATATAATTAGGGTCAGGAGCATTTGGGGTGCCCCCTGCTGCATTTGAAGCTGAAGCAAAATTTTGTCGTTGGGGAAAATGATACTTCAGGACAGCCGGTTGGCCTTTTAACAGCTTTTGAGCTTGTTCCATAAGGGGACATTGATGGGTCAGGTGATCTTCATGGCACAACTTACATGGGAATTTCACCTTCTTCTTTTCCTTTTTACCCCCATCAGCATTGTTTGTGGGTTTTTGCTTGTTTTGGTTTCTCTCACCTTTTTTTCCTTTCTTCTTTTTCCCACTGGGCCGCTGATTGCCCTTTGGAGAAGATTGTGCAAAACCATTTGCGTTCTCGGGTGAGGGGGCAGCCTTTGCTGCCTCCGCCGTAGAATGTTTGACAGACAACTCATGGAGCTGTTTAGCCAAAGACTCTACAGTGGGAGATTTCACAGAACCAACCACACCATCGGCATGGGGTCCAAGCTTAGGTTTCTCTACATTGTGCGTTGGCCTCGGTGCATCAGGGATGATTTCATATAAAATCCCGGACTGAGAATATATCAAATCTAGCTGCTGGGCCTCGAGGATAGCCTCTTCCTCATTGGTCACTCCCGAAGTAGATACATCCTTAGATATATATGGCAGTAGGGATTTAAGGAACCATTCTAGTAAAAACTCGGGAGGAATAGTGGCTTTGATAAGGCTCTTCCGTCTTCTCCACTCTTGGATGTGATCCGAAATATGAGTGGCCTTGTCCTGCTGAAAGGTAGACAACAAGTATGTCCCGAAATCATATCGGATAGGAAGTTGGAAGTGACTAAGGAATACATTAGCCAAGTCCCAAAAACTATCAAATGCATCAGAAGGCAGTTCAATGTACCATTTTGCTGCAGTACTGGTTAGAGTTCTTTGGAACAGTCTCAACCGAACTGTATCGTCGTTTAGTGAGTTGGAAGAGCACCACAAATGGAAAGTGGTGACATGAGCTCCTGGATCATCACCAACTTTGCCTTCGAATTTTGGGATGTCCAAGGGCAACTTGGTAGGAACGGGTGGCCAGGAGGAGTTATGTCTCACCGGGTCATTCATTAGTTTTGACAAATCTGGCAAGTTTAACGTTGTCAGGAAAGGGAGCTTGGGTCTAACCGGAGCATTAAAAGCACCAGCTTGGGGATTAGAGGGACTTGCCCCCATGTTCCCATATGTGAAGGCGGGGTTGCCCCTTGTTGCTGGTTGCGAAGTGGTTGGGATGCTTTGGAAAGGATTCCATCCATAAGCCAGTGGATTGTTTATGTGTGGTGCAGTGTATGAGGTTCTAGCTACCCCAGTGAAAGCTGGGGTTTGGAACACAGGAGCAGGTATCCCTCCACTGAAAAGTGAGAAAGGAGAGCTTGTTGTTGTCCGTCGATTGCACACCAGCAGCAGAAATCTAATGAAAGCTGTCTCCTCACTTAGGAAAGTGGGAGAGGGGTGACCTTGGGGGCAAGCACAGAGTTAGGTATTGTCACCTACTTCTAGCTCCTTCGTTTAGGCTACCTCCTAACGAAGCCAAAGGGGGTAGTCCCTAGAAAAGAGTTTCTATGGCTCTTAAGTTGTTAAAGTGTTTTTAAAGGTTGCGGATGCGGATGGGTGTTGTTTATGAGTTATTATGATATGAAGATGTTTACTTATTATGAGTGTTACACATAATCAAAAGCAATCCACGTTGCAAACAAGAGATTAAAAAGATAAGTAAAAATTCCAGACTTTAATTTAGCATTCAGAGATAGAAATTAAAATGAACCACAGACAATTGATCAATATAAGATAATTATGCAGATTTAATCAAGGACCAGTGCCTTATGGAGTCAATGATACTGAAACGCGCAAATAAAATAATAAGTCTAGGAATCCAACTAGTGAGTATTAGATTGTGCGAATGCTCTTGGTAGGCTTTAAAGATTTTATATGCTCTTGATTAAGGTGTCAATGAAGGTTTGTCAAAAGTCGGGAGAATATTCTAAGTTCCCTCCGTTGAAGACATGTCGGGCCCGCCCAGTATCCCAGGCTGGTATCGCGAAGATTGACCAGCTAGCTGAGAAGCTTAGACAACAGGATTCCAGCACCTCTACTAGGAAGTACTTTGGAAGATTCCCTACAACGTCAGTGCGTTGGTTACGGAGTGTTAAGTTTTATTAAGTTATTCTTGCAGGGTTAAAGGTCCAGTGTCGTTTCTGGGTACTCTGATCTGAGATCGGTCAGTGCATACTCCGGCAAGGAGGGGAGGAAGTTAATTAATTAAAGGGGTGTGTGTTGCAAGTTTTATTAAAGCAGATTAATTAAAACTTTCCGACAGAGAGCACTCTTGACCTTGTCTTATGACAAAAGTTCAAGAGACTTAGCTAATTTAAATGCCTAATGCAAGGATGTGCAAATTTAATAATGCTCTGTGATAGAGAGTGTTCTTGAATTGGGTTCTGACAAGTTCAAGAGAGTTAATAATTAATTAGTTAAACTAGCAAATAGTAGAATGCATGAAAATAAAAGAAAGACAGTTAAACAAACTCTCCGACAGAGAGCACTCTTGATCCACCTTATGGTGAGATTCAAGAGATTTTGGTTCTTTTTAAGATTAACAATTATAGAGAAAGATACACCACAATGCAATTAATAAAATCTAATCTAGCAATTAGTAGTTATACTTAATGAACAACTAGCAATTAATGGAAATGAAAACTAAGTGTAATCAAGAGCAGTGTTGAAAAAATCGCCGAGAAATCGACAAAAATCGAAAAAATCGCGGGTCTTTCCTAGGGCCGATTTTTCGGCTGGGAAAACTCGCGATTTTTAAAAAAAAATTGAACTCGCGATTTTTTCTTAAAAAGCGCGCTTCTTTCCAAAAAAGCGCGAGTCGACCTAAAAAAGCGCCAGCAGTCAAACCCGCGGCTTAGAAAAGGGAGAACTTTGTTTTTTTTTGTTCATTTGGCAAATGAGCTTGTTGGAAGTGGAGGAGAAGGGCTTGAGGAGACCACCAACACCTTTGGAGGCTTTCAAACACCATTTAGCATCTCAACCAAGGATTTTTGTGAAGCAAGTGTTGAAGGTATGTGCATTTTCTCCATTGTTTTTCTATCTTTTGCCATGGACTGTTTGAAAGATTTTTTGCATATTTGATTTACTATTTTGTTGCCTATTTCTTGTCTATTTCTTTGCTATTTGTTTTTACTATTTTACCATTGATTTCCATGCCCAAAAAAATGAAAAACAGTCCCAATGTAAATGGGGGTTTTAAAAAATTAAAATGGAAAATATCATGCTTGTTTTTTTACTTCTTAGCCACCCTCTTCTTCTTATCTTTCATGGCTTAAAATCTAAATTTAGAGGTATGATTTTTTAAGCTAGAATGTTGCTATTATTTTCCAATGGAGTTTAATGTAAATTTTTTTTTTGTGCCTTAGGGTTGCATTTGAGTTGAAGGCTTGAAGCATTCCAAATTTCCAATTGCAAAAATGCCAAAGACATTGGACCCATTTTGGCAGTATGGTGAGCCCGAGGATGGCAACAATAGGCAGAATTTGAGTTGCAAATTATGTGGGCGTTACATGACGGGAGGGGTTAATAGGTTGAAATACCACTTAGCCAAACTACCTGGCCATGATGTTAGCCTTTGTACTGGAGTGACCCCAGAAATCATGAGAGCTGCCCATGATGCCATCCATGAAAAAATGAGAAAGAAGGATGAGATCGCTGCAAACAAAGCTGAGCTTGCAGCTTTTGGCCAAGCAATAAGTGTAGGTGCATCTATATCTACCACTATCGGTGAGGGTAGTGGGAGGGGCTCCACAGCTTCACCTCATGGGAGGGGGCAGCACACATCCCATTATGTTGGACCAGGCTCACAATCTTCTATCAAGTCAGTTGTAAAGAAATCAGAAAAGCTAGAAGCGGACAGGGTAATGGGAAGGTGTCTTTACTGGAGTCACATACCTCTTAGCATTGTTAAAAACAATCCATTTTGGCAGCAGATGTGTGATGCCATTGCAGTAGTTGGGCCAGGTTATAAAAGTGGCACCTTTGAGGAGTTGCGGGGCCCAATCCTTCAAGCAGAAAAGATGGACATCGGTGCTAGGTTGGCAGAGTTCAAGCAGTCATGGGAGAGCACTGGATGCACAGTTATGTCAGATGGGTGGACAGATGGTAAGGGTAGAAGCCTTATCAACTTCTTGGTACATTGTCCTAGAGGTACCATGTTTGTGAAATCAGTTGATGCATCGGCACATGTAAAAGATGCGGCACTTTTATGTGAGTTGATGGATGGGTTCATATAGGATATTGGGGTGCACAATGTTGTGCAATTTATTTCAGATAATGCAGCTAATTATGTGGCTGCTGGCAGGATGCTTATGGATAGGTATCCCTCTTTGTTTTGGACTCCATGCGCTGCTCATTGCATTGATTTGATGTTGGAGGATATGAGGAAAATTCCCTTTATCAAAGTGGTGATTGATCAAGCTAGGGCCATCCCTAAGTTCATTTACAACCATGGTTTTGTTCTTAGTCTCATGAGGAGGCACACC
>LPNX010396185.1:107810-121866 GCA_001517045.1 Pseudotsuga menziesii
TCTGGAGTATTTGATTTTGCTGATGGTATTCGTGACAGGACCGTATTCATGCCAGGTAAATTATTAACTTATTAGACCGTTTTAACTTTTAACTTTTAAGTTTTCACCTTTATTTGAAAGATGAATTATGATTTATTTATATTTATTTCTTGTTTGAACTTTGGTGACATGCAGCCACTTGGTGGCGAACCTATGGTGTGAGGACACCGAATTTACGGAAATTTGCCATTAGAATCCTTAGCCAAACCTGTACAGCTTCGGGATGTGAGCGAAATTGGAGTGTATTTGAAAAAATACATGCAAAGAGACGGAGAAGGTTAGAAACTTAGAACTTAGAATTTGAATTTTGAACAAAGCAATTGCATTTAAATGTTTAATGCAATTTATAAATCTACGATCCTCTAGACTCTAAATTTTTGTTATTACCCTCTTACAAGTTGGAGTTCACACGTCTTAATGACTTGGTGTATGTTCATTACAACCTTCGCTTGTGGATGGCACATATACAGAGAGAACCTGATGTAAATGCCATCTCCTTGGACAATATTGATATATTGTCGAAGTGGAGGGTGGAGATTGAGACTCCTATCATGGAGGAGGCACCTGCATGGCTAGAGGAGGCACAAGAGGAGGGGCAAGTGGAGGAGGAGGAGGAGGAGGAGGAGGAGTAGGAAGTGCTTGGAGGCACCATGGAGGCATCGCCACCACCTTCTGCGCCGCTTGATATATCTAGTCCTCCATCCATCACTCAGCGTCGAGTATTAGATGCAGGCTCAGGGCCTTATACTGCTACTTCTAGTGCTAGGGGCAGGCCTGACAAGAGACCCATGATATTTTCCCGTAAAAGGGGAAGAGGGCATTGATATTAGATAGCTAGATGCTAGTTTTCCTTAGATACATTTATATATGTTATGTCATTTTGTATTGTTTAAACTTTATACACTTTTGAGTGCTTGATTGGACAACTATGATGTTTCAGACTTTCAGTATCAACTTTGATGTATCGTTTTATATTTGGCATGACTACATGATGATGATATATATCAGTGCTATCTTCATATTTATGTTCCAATATGTTTTTCTGATGTTATTATTGATTTATATGTTTAAAATTCTAAAAAAAATGCATGTATTTTCTATTTTTTAATGTTTGCCGACTTTTGTCGATTTCTCCCGATTTTTTCGCCGATGTTACCGAGAAGTTGTAATCAAGACCCTTGCCGATTTTTTGCTGAGGCCGAGTTTTTCAACATTGATCAAGAGAACTAAGCTAAGTGCTTTAAGTTAAAACTACACTAAGAAAAAATGAAAAGGAACACAAGACACACTTCCCCCAAATAGGGGAAGTCGAAAAGATGGGAGGCTTGCTCCCACTAGCCTTTTTATTAATAATTTACAATGCTTGTTGTGTTCAGCTTCTTCTTGAATGAGCAGATGGTGAGAAGAGGAAGAAAGAGAAGGGAGATGTTTTGGTCTTTTGCTCTTGCTTGCTTCCTTGCTTGCTTTTAGCCTTTGGGCTCTCTTTCACCTGCCTGAAACTAAGAGCTTTGTACATTAACTCGTTATGGTGTTAGTTCACAAAAACAAATTGAAACTAGATCTACAAACTTAGTGACAAAAAACGAACCCAACCCTTACCAAAACCAGAAGAAGAAAAAGAGGAATAAAAGGCTACGAAGAGAGAAGTGAAAAAGGGGTGAATAGAGGACAAAGTATGGTAAAAAAAGGCTGAAAGCAAAGGTGAAAGAGGGGCTGCAAATTGAAGAAAGAGGGCTGCAAAGAGTGGGGAAGAAGGCTGAAACTAGGGCCCAAAAAGTGGCTGCAAAAAAGGGTAAATGAGGCTGCAAATTAGGGCCAAAAGAGGGCTGCAAAAAGTGAAGAAAGAGGGCAAAAGTGGGCAGCGAAAGAGGAGAAGAAAAGGCTGCAATAAAAAGTGAAAGATGGCTGCAAATTGAAGACGGGACAGCCAACAGGGGCATACGGTTTGGTGAATGAATGTTCACTTTAGCCCAAACCTTGCCCTAACCCAAGAATGTAAAAATTTTGAACTTTGAAAGATGAATAAAAATGAAGAAAAAAAACATTCAAACCTGTGGCTTTTCTTGATGATGCTTGGATTCCTTGAAGCTTGAAATTTCCAGAAGTTGTCTTGACTTCAAGAGGAGAGGATGCACCTGAGCTCGAACTCCTACTTGATTGGATGAAGTGATCTGCACAAATTCAACTCAAATACTTGCCAAAAGATGGATTAGATCATGTATGTTTTACAAATTGAAATTTAAAAGAGCATATCATATAACTGAATAACCAATGCTACTTTCAATTTCCAAGTGTGAAACTATAAACAATTAAATTGAAACTTCAAATAATTGATCTTGCGTGCTTACAGAAGCCTTACATGAATCGTTAACCAACATAAGCATGCAAGGAGAGAATTGAAACACTATCACCTCATTTGCCAAGAGCATTCATCCACATTTAACAAACCATATGAGCCTTCAAAGCCTTAAATTTATTCCATGGTTGCATAAAGCAACAAGCATTTACAGAGTTTGGACATAGTTTCTCTACACAAAAATCCATCCCAATAGAGCTAAAGAAGCCTCTATTTATACAATGAAAGAAGAACCCAAAACCCTAAAACCAGAAAACCAGACCTAACCGGACCGACACATCACTGAAAGACCAGACCTAAAGAAGGTGAGCTGGGAGTCAGGAGAGTCCTCCACCTAGGCAAGGCGCCCCCACTCCAACCCTAAGCACTGAATTCAAGCCATTATTGAGCCCACACGTGTGGATGACGCCCTCATGATGAAGAGGGGCGTGAGTTGGTAGGTGAAGGCGCCTCTTAGGTATGGAGGAGCCACTGCTAGGTCTGAAGAGGCCATTGCCGGTGTAATCATCAGTCTCTGCCTTGATCAAATCATCAAACCAATGAGTGCTCTCCATCTCATCCAATTCGGGAGTTTAGCTAGAGATGACAAGTCCGTTAACTGAATATATCTTTATTGCTCACTGAATGCTAACTGAAACTGAGTTATGATAACTCCAATCATCATAAATGCCCATTGAGATGCCATTTAGCCTTTTATTTCGCTGAATTTGGATTAATTTGGAGAGTTTTGGATTTTCTCCAAAATAATCATTTTTTAATAAATACTCCATTTTTTCCCCCAAAATGACTTTTTTTGAGAAAATGTGCATTATGTGTTCGATTGATGATCTGAAAGTTGGTTCTGACTGGCTGGACGATCAAGAATGATTTTTGGCTTAAGGTTAGAGCCTTCAATCACTGAAAACGGGGTCCGGATGACTAACTTATTGCAAATGGGATTTTTCCATTTAATTTATGGAAAAATTAATCAAAAAACTTAGGGAAATAATTAAAAAATTAAAAAATAATTTTTTAACTCGTCCGGTAAAATTTTTAATGGTCCTATTGACTTAGGACATGACCATGCTCTATTCTAACAATGTCTAGTAGGTTTATATATACTCAGTTGGGCTCTAATAACCCCCAAGGCTTAGAATTCAAAATCGGGCATTCCAGCTTTGGAGGAAGCGGGAGAAAACCTCGTCAATTATACTCGGCTATAGGCAAAGCATAATTGTCAAAGACAAAAAACTCCCTCGAATACCTTAGTTGAGATTCTACGTCTTAGGAGACCGAACCACTCAAAGCACCCTACTAGCACATTTTATTACAAACCCCGCGGGGCCATGGTCAAAATTATCCAAATGAAAAATTGGCAGGCCAAAATTGGCTAGACATAAAGACGGATCAACTGATATGATAAAAATATGCCATGATAAAATACTAGAAAATATTTTTGCTTTTTTCGAAATAAAGTACATGAAATAAACTTTTTCTTTTTTCAGCATGTATATACGTGAAAATATAATACAAATGCTAATATATAAAAATAAGAAATTTTGATACAACATTCTACATGGATATGATACATAAAATAAAGTACATAAAAATACAACAAGGATGGGTTTAGAAAAGCCCTGGGATGACTCCTTGGTCATCTTGGAGGTTGTTCCGATAAAAGGGCTTCAAGTGTTGGCCATTCATGGGTAGGTTTAATATTTCTGCATCCGTGGTGTTTAGGAAAAAAGAATTGGTGCCAGGCGTGTCGTGGATGATAAACAGGCCTTTCCAAAAGCTATCAAATTTTCCATGCTTCCCAGGCTTCTCCCTTCTCTTATCCCATAAGAGAACAGTATCTCCTATTTGGAAAGCTCTCGGCTTGGCTGACTTTCAAAGGTGCCCTTCATGCTTTCTTGATGTCTGAGTGACTGATCAAGGGCAGCTTTTCTAGATTCATCCAACTCTATAATTTGATTTATCCTCTGCTCCATTTCTAACTGTTCCGTGCCATATTCACTTAACATCCTGAATATAGGGATCTACATGCTGATCGAAAGGGTGGCTGTGAGTCCATACACTAGCTCAAAAGGTGACTTTCCAGTTGAGTTCTTTTTAGTGATCCTATCCGCCCATACAACATACTTAATCTTGCTATCCCATGCTCTTTTATTATCCTCAACAGTCTTTTAAGGATGGTCATCAGATTTTTATTAGTGGACTCAGCAAGTCCATTTCCCTGTGGGTAGTAATTTGATGAATGGGATAAGATAATGCCATATTTAAAACATAAGTCATTCATTTTTTCGGAACTAAAAGCTTTGGCATTATCGGTTGTTATTTTAAGGGGAGTTCCGAATCTGGTGATGATTCTTTCCTCGATGAAATCTATAACAACCTTCTCAATGGCAGTTTTAGTGGGTATAGCCTCTACCCACTTGGTGAAATAATCGGTTGCTGTGAGAATCCAGCAAAAACCATTGCTGGAGTTATCCTTGAATTTGCCAATAAAATCAAGCCCCCACTGCTGAAAAGGGGCAAGGACGACAACCGGAGTAAGGGAAGAGCTGCCAACTTTTGTTTCCCAGTGAAAAGCTGACACTCATGGCAACACTTGATATGCTTGTGCGCATTTGCAAAAATGGTTGGCCAGTAATAACCAGCTCTCAAAATTTTGTGGGCAATTGTATTTGCTGCATAATGGCCTCCACAAAATTTTGAGTGAAACTCTGCTAATATCTTCTTAGAATCCTGTTCGTTGATGCACTTAAGTATGATACCATCTGGGTTCCTCCAACCCAGATCCACTTGGGTAAGGCAATACCTAGCAGTCTTAAGTCTCAAAGCCCTATGCTTGTGTCCTTTGAGGTGATCAGGGCAGGTGAGATGGAGAAGGAAGAAAATGATGTCGGAATACCGATGATTATCAAGCTCTTGAAGGGCAGGATTCATGGTAGGCTGAGGGATATCGTTTTCTGCAATCATTTCAATGGCTTCTTCATTTTTCTGAGTAAGCATTCTATTAAGGCCTTGCCCCTTGATCAATTTAGTGGGTTTTATTTCAAGGTCATACTCCTGGATCTTGGATACCCATGTACCCCTTATTCCTAAACAACCTTTTTGAGATAGGATATCTTTAACTGCAGTGTGGGGAACATATCCAATGACCTTAGAATAACCAATATAAGTCCTGAAATGTTTCAAAGATTTGACTAAGGCATAAGCCTGCTTCTCCATAATGGTATACTTTAGTTCAGAGTTTTGCAAGGCTCTACTCATGAATGCTATAGGTTGATCAAACCCTTCGACGTTCTTTTGGAGCAACACACCGGCAATAGTGTCTTCCGAAGCAAAAGAAAAGATCATAAAATCCTTCACGTAATCTGGGTTGACTAAGATTGGAGACCTAGTAATGGCATTCTTTATAGCATCAAAGGCTTTCCTTCCTTCAGTGGTCCACACAAACTTAGCATTTTTCTTAAGTAAGGCCTGCATTGGTTTCATTAATTTGGCCAAGTTGGGGATAAATCTTCTGATGAAATTTATATGACCATTGAAGGATTGGAGGGCTTTTACATTCTTAGGGAGGGGAATCTTTCTTATGGCCTCTACCCTTTCAGGATCAATTTTGTCACCGTCCTTATTGATGATGTGTCCTAAGAGTTTTCCCTCTTCTATGCCCAAAATTGACTTAGCCGGATTCAAAGAAATGCCATACTTCCTACATCGCTCGAAAATCTGCCTGAGATGACCAACATGGCTGGATCTTTCTTTCAAAAAAACAGTAAGATCATCTTGGTAGATCTCAATGATTTTGCCAATCAACTCCTTGAAAGCATAATCCATGGCCCTTTGGAAAGTAGCTTCGGCATTTAAAAGGCCAAAGGGCATTCTTAGATATTCAAAAGTGCCCCAAGGAGTTGTGAAAGTGGTTTTATGCCTATCTTCCTCTTTAATGACTACTTGATTATAGCTAGAAAAACCATCCAACATCGACATCATGCTTGATCCAGTGACCCGTTGGAGGAGGGTCTCCGTGTTGGGGAGGGGGTAATTGTCCTTGTGACATGCTATGTTTAGATTTCTGAAATCTATACATATCCTTATACTCCCGTTCTTCTTTCTAACTACGGCCAAGTTAGAACACCACATTGAATGTCTAGTAGGAGCTATTATTCCTGCTGCTAACATTTTTTCTAACTCCTTTTTAATGATTGGTGCTAACTTAGGATTTATTTGTCTAAGTTTTTGTTTGAAAGGCTTGCCTTTTTGACATTCAGGTTTCAAGGGATTAGTATGTTGAAATGCATTTTCCCTATAGGCTTTGAGTTTGTCATAAGTAAAGGTAAATATATTTCTATACTCTTTGACTAGATTTATGAGGCTGTTCCTTTCTTTTTCGAAAGTACCTTTTCCAATTTTTATAATTTTAGGTTCTGTTTCTGTCCCAATGTTGATTTCAGTGTAATCCCCAGGTTTCATCTGCTCAACATTGCTCTTTCTTTTGTCCTGTCTGTCAAAGATATTTTCTAAGGCAACTAGACCACGTGGGACAGGATTGTTAAACTGGTCACCTTCTCCATAATATTCTTTATTTTCTTCCTAATCATTTACTTTAAAGTCTAGGAATTCATTGACATTATGAATAAATCTCAAAATCTGCTCATCATCTTTGAAGACCTGCCAATGTTCAACATTATCAGGAACAAAAGGTCTGAAGTTAATCTCTAAAGGACAATCCCCCTCTAACATCTCATCCGATGGCTGAAGAGTTGACGCTGAAACTGCAAGCTTATCGGAGGCACTATTATGATCTCTAGGGACTGCTTCTATGTTAAGGGCATCAAAGAATTCCATTGTATCCCAGATTGCATTTCTATATTTTTTAAGTCTTTGACACTTACATGCAAACTGATCCTTAACTTGTTGGACAATTAAGTCAGAGTCCCCTTTAATATTAAGCAACTTGATCCCCATGTCCTTGGCAATCTCAATGCCCAGTAGAAGTGCCTCATACTCCACCACATTGTTAGTTGCTTCGAATTCCAATTTGAAAGCAAAGTTGAAAACCTTACCCTCGGGTGAAATAATGACAACAACCCCCTTGCCCGTTCTAGAGTAAGCACCATCAAAATTCATTCTCCACAATTCACTAAGTTTTTCAGTCTTTATTTCTTCTTGGAGGGGTTCCAAGAAGGTGGAGTTGATTTGATAGGTACCATTTTCATCAGTGTGGTAAGCATACTCATTCAATGGTCTTTGAGGGTTTTCAACATGGTGTCTTTTTTCCTTTTCAGAATACAACTTAACAAGTGAAAACTCCGATGCTGGTACAGTGGCATAGGTCCAATCCATCTCGATTGATCCTCCCAAAGTGGCACCCCATTTCCTAGAAAGCAACATCCCCCATTTATCCGGAACATCAATAACAAGGATGTCCATGGTTATTTGGATATCCGTATACTTAGCCAATCTAACTAACTGGTTCTCAATCATCCCTTCAACTTTAACCGGTCTAGAGTCCATGGCACATACATTCTGGTATGGCCTTGTGGTTCTTAAGTCAAGCTGCTGCATGACTTTTTTGGTCATGATGCTGGAACTAGATCCCGAGTCTAACATACAATTGTGTAAAAGAAGATCACCCATCATCAATGATACGTAAAAAGGGGGATGATCTTCTTTTCTTGGGTCCCTAGTGTGTAGAACTATAGGTGGATCAGCAAAGACATTATTTGAAGTTCGCTCCACGGTATCAGAAAAAGTGACCTTTTTCAAGGTAAGGGGCTTTACAGGATTTGAAGGACTTTCTTCAGTTTGAGAATCAACATTACTTGGAGGGTCTAGGATTTTCAAAAGTCTCTCTCTCTCTCTCACTGGACTCAGAGAGTCCAAATCCATCTAAGGTGTATACTCATACCCCTTCTAGGTCTCTGTATGATCATCTACAACATCCAGATAGACAAAATAATAATCTGTAAATGACCATATAACTCGTAATATAACTCAGGCTAGCATCCATCTGTTGCAAATGTTCATAGGTCAAGACATGCTCTACAAATCATTCAAATAACACTTATAACAAGTAGTAATCATTTCACTGGCTATCTATCAACCACATATAAAGGATTTCATTTATTAACTATAACTTAGACTAGACTTTCAAAACCATACTCACTTCATAGTTGTAATCATTTTGCTAGTGAAAGGTGAGGGCTAAAATTCACAAGGCTAGGCCAAAGGGTGACTACCAACTTGACATTATGACACTTCGGATATGGAAAGGGGATACTCACTCTAGCATATGACATACAAGCAACAACAAAGGGGATGGCAGTGTCTCACAAATGGGTGAGTTACTTCAGAGGTGCTTATTCACCTTGACAAATGCTCACAATCCAACTCAATACAAGTAAGGCCAACAATCCTTAGATATAACTTTAGGAACCATTGCTTTTTTGGGCCTTTGATTTTCCATAGCCTCGGTCCATATTTTTATTACATGGTTTTTTTATTAATTTAAGCTTGATGCATTCATGTATGTTGAAAAACACTACTTTTCATGAATGTTTTAAGATATTCTTTTCACTGTACTTCAAAGTCAATTTCATTACGCTAGCGTTGCATTCACGTATGTTTAAAAACACTACTTTTCATGAATGGGCTTTTTCATAAGATATTCATTTCATTTCCAAACATATTGTATTGATGGCAGCACTACTTGTTTCAGGTTAGCCAACACAACCTAGGCAACTTAGAGCCGAGACACATATAAACAGGGAAGCTCATCTAACAAATGCTCTAGTGGGGAAAGGTCCTCCATGCCATAAGTCAAGGGTTGGGTTGAGAACATAACTGGAAGGTAATGGATGGGTGGAGACAATGAATAATGAAACCAACATTAGCAAGCCAAAGTATGGTGGGAATGACTGCCTCTATTCTCCCTAAGGAGGGTAAAACCAATGAGTATAGATCAAGAACTTCCAGGTCTGAGTAAGGACATTAATACATCCAAGTCCACATATTTATATGACTGCCAGATCATGACACTAAATGCTAATACATGTCACGAGAATGAGTATAAGAGCAATGATAACCATAACACAAGATATATAAGTGGAGTCATAAACTTGCAAATAATCCATCTGAACCAACATCAGTCTAATGAGAAAACACTAATACAACTCTGGGTATCAATAACTGCTTTGCAAATGGCTAAAATGACTACATCAGTCCTCAAATCTGAGTGTCCTAAGACTCAGTCATGGCATGGTAGAGTACTATAGTCCATCAATCAAATCATGATCCATCATAGATGCTCATCTCAACATCTCATATGTAGGGGAACTAGCTGAAAAATGTACTGGAATCTGAAAAATAGAGTATGGTAGCCCGACTACTATATATGTGATAACAAACACAAAGAATTTTGGTCAACATACTGGGCAAAACCCCACTGCTTGGGGAAAACCCTAGAAAGAATTTTTTCATTAAAGAAGACAAACTCAGAAAATTTTCTATAACTCAGAAAAAGTTTTCCTTTGAACCCTACTGGCAATATTTCCAAAAACACTTTCTACAACAAAATACCTTGAAAAACGTGTTTGCTGTACAGTACGACCTGTTGTACCTTCACACGTGCGGGTACGGTCTGCACTTTTCTATCACACGTGTGGCTGTACGAATCTGTCAGTTTTGTACTTTTCTGCTACCTCAAATGTCACTGCCCACAATTAATGTTGTATGATCTGTCAGTCTTTTTGTATTTTTCTGCCGCGGGAAATGTGCCCACGTATGGCTGTACGGACTGCTTTAGACTGTCATTTATGCTGCTGCGATTCTGCATTTAATGCTGTCACTTGCATTGGAATTCATGCCAAGGGTCTTCTCTTTCTTCTTTGGTCTTCAATCTCTTTCTATCTCTCTCTGGTGAGTTATCTTTCATTTGCCCTCTCTAATGTTTTATACTTTGATTTTGTAACTATCTTCAATAACTATCTAATTTAGGGTTGAAGATCTTTTTACAAAATCAAGGGTCCACAACTTATCTCACTTTTAATAGTTAAACACTTTAATTATTAAATACATTTTTAAGTGAGACCCACTTTTCGAAAGTATAAAAACATAATCACTTTATTTACATAAACGTCACTTTGTTACATAAATACATAAGGACAAAAACTTTCAAGTCCTCTCATCACACCCACACCAAAAACATGGAAGAACCTTCGGAGATACAATTTCACACTCCCTCCTAACGAGGAAGGTCCACAACATTGTCTTCACCTTGGACTCCTGCAAGAATTCCCTCCTGCTCTGGAATCAACCTCGGAAACAAATGCCCAATCTCGAACTGGAACTCTGACATCTGAGACTCAACCTAAGTCCCATCATCCTGCTCAACTACACCATCACTTGACTGGCTGAGTCTTCTGCCAGTGCTAAGGAGAGAATTACTCTCCTCATCATAAGAAATGTAAATCACATGTCAATCAGGTGCATCTTCTGCCCCATCCTCTGACTCTGACAGCCACCCATCTGTGCCTAAACATACAACATTTCTTCTGAACCTTCAAAGAACACCTGCTAAACTTCTTTTTCAGTATGACACTGTTAAACTGATCTGATACTATCAGCTCTGATACCATGAAGAAAATCTTGGCTTAAAAAATGAAATAGTTCATTCACACATTTTGTTAAACAGTTTCAGGAACCACATTTCTGAAAATGCACTTCAAAATTCTGCCATATACTGAAACATTTTAAGCAGTTGAACACAAAGAATTTTGGTCAACAGACTGAACATAACCCCACTGCTTGGGGAAAACCCTAGAAATAAACTTTTCATTAAAGAAGACAAACTCAGAAATTTTTCTACAACTAAATTTTTTTTCTTCTGAACCCTACTGGCAATATTTCCAGAAACCTTCTACAATAAAATACCTCGAAAAACGTGCCCGTTGTACAGTATGGCCTGCTGTACCTTCACACGTGCCGATACGGTTTGTACTTTTCTGTCACACGTGTAACTTATGGATCTGTCAGTTTTGTACTTTTTTGCTACCTTGAAATTCGTGCCACTGCCTGCAATTAATGATGTACGGCTTGTCAGTGTTTCTGTACTTTTCTGCCTCAAGAAATGTGCCCACACGTGGCAGTACGGACTACTTTAGACTATCATTAATGCTGCTGCAATTCTGCATTTAATGCTGTCACTTGCATTGGAATTCGTGCCAAGGGTCTTCTCTTTCTTTTTTGGTCTTCAATCTCTTTCTCTCTCTCTTTGGTGAGTTATCTTTCATTTTCCCTCTCTAATGTTTTATACTTAGATTTTGTAACCATCTTCAATAACTACCTAATCTAGGGTTGAAGATCTTTTTACAAAATCAAGGGTCCACAACTTATCTCACTTTTAATAATTAAACACTTTAATTATTAAATACATTTTTAAGTGAGACCCACTTTTCTAAAGTATAAAAACATAATCACTTTATTTACATAAACGTCACTTTGTTACATAAATACATAAGGACAAAAACTTTCAAGTCCTCTCATCACACCCACACCAAAAACATGGGAGGAACCTTCTGAGATACAATTTCAACAAAAGATGATCTCTCAAGGAAATAAAAAATCAATACAGAGGATGCAGGAAGAGTTTGACAAAGTTATCTTGGATAAAGAAGAAGAGATATCTTGTTTAAGAGATCATAGTCGAAAATTTCTTATTCAAATCAAGAAGACAAATGATAAAACATAGAGCAATCAAAAGTTAGAAGAGGAGAATCAAGGTTTCCAGAAAAAATATCAAGAAAAGACGAAGAGAATCCTTAAAGAATGTTAATCAGGAATTGCTAGAACAAATAAAAAGAGGTGAAGAGAAGGAGAGTAAGAGAATCAAGATACTTAAAATGAAGTTGACAAGTCAAACTATAAGGAATAACTCTTATGCTTAAGGATACATAATCAAAACTTGCTTATACAAGTGAAGCTAAAGCATGATAAGAAATCTTTACAAGAAGAGTTAGATCGCAAAGGATCATTAGTCGACAAAGTAACTGTTATCACAAATCTTGTAGTTGACCCTTTAGATGATCCTATTCATGATGGTATAGGAAAGGTAACCAAAGTTGTGATCTACGGAAGCTAAGGCCTCTGATAGAAGTCAGATGTCACACCGACCAAAACTACTGGCACTCTAGAGTCTAGACTAGGTAAACGACCAAGGTTAGGGGGCATCTCTATAACCAAGATAACCCTATAAATAAGGAATGAAGGTGTATAATCCAAGGTATCTTGATTAGATATCTTAGTCTGATGGTTAATTAGAGATTTGAACGGTTACTAAGAGATAATGTGTGCTTATATGAAAAGCCCCAATTTACCCTAGGGTTTTGTGCATGAAAATTAGATCTAGGGGTATAAAGGTGAAATTGAATAAACTTAGGCACGAGATTTAATTGCTAGTTGTTAGATAAGACACTTGAAAGTGAAACTAGCAATACCCAGTTTGCGAAATGCAAAATAGCCACTTCTCCCAAGGAGGGCGTCCCTTCACTAGAGGTTAGACCAGTGTTTTAAGTGGGCAAATGGAGTTCAATGGCCACAAAAATTTAGATCTGAGGGTTTTAAATTATTTTAGAAGAGGGTTTTAAGTTTCGAAGCCAGCTACAAATTAGAACCTATAGATTTAAGAATTGAGGGTTTTGAAGTTAGTGTTTTAATTATTTTTATTATGCCCGGGTGGTTTGGAAATTAAAACTAAAGAAAACTAAAAGCAAAACGTACCTAGGACTTGATGAATGGCAATATTGTAACACTCTTACGAAGTAATGCCCAATTGGTCAAGATCCGATGAAGATCCAAGCTCTATCCATGTAATGTTCCAAGTCTGGTCTACAGACTTGAAAACTCTCCAATTCTGTTAATTATATTAAAATTTCTGAACTTGGATTAATTTACACAACGACTTCTCTGACTGGGAAAATAAGGGGTTTATTCTGGGAAATTTTGCAGACAAAGGAGTGAGCAATGGGCAGCAACAAAAAAAAATCAGACATGGAATTTCCTCTCCCCTAACACATTTAGATCTGGTGCCATTTAGGGTTCAGAATCCACACTGCGGAAACGTACTACCACGCTTCTGGGCAGCCAAACCGTGCAACTAAGGAGAGTAGTTCGATCTGTTTCAACTAGGGGATTTTGGAAACTTGCAGAGGGTTATTCCAGCATTAATATAACATAAATAAAGGATTTATATAGTTCATTGATGTTCTGGAAAGTTCTAATAAGTTTCGGGTGAATTTGGGATTTTTGGCAGTTTTGGCCAAGGAGAACCCTGCGCAGAGGAGGATGCAAAAGGGTGGTATGACCCAAACAAAAAATGGTTCTGGAGATTGATATGGGAAGTTGGGCCTGTTACCGACCTACAGGAACTGACAGAGCTCAGTTTGAGTTTACAGAACCTATTTTGCATCAGTTTCAATAAAACTAGTTATTAAAAACTAGTAATCTAGCTAGGGTCTTAAAAGGACTATTAAATCACCTCAAATTCAATTCTGTGAAACCTGGTATTTATAACAGAGATAAATATTTGTTCTCTGAACATGAAAATTTATTTCAATCCCTTTCCCATCATAAAATATTCATTACAACACACATATTCACTCAATTCCCCCATACACT
>LPNX010396185.1:128059-187936 GCA_001517045.1 Pseudotsuga menziesii
ACAATCCAATTCGCTCCAAGTGACCAAGGTGCCCCTCTCCTGCCAACTAAATAACCAACTTCAATTTACCGAACAAAAAAGAAAAGTGTTCATAACAGAGTAAGAAAGCATTTCAATTGATAAAATGCACAATACATTACGCCCTGTCGAAATCACGAGAAGAAAGAAGAACCATGTCTTGGATAATGACGCCCCTCTCCAATTCTCTACCTTGTCATAAAAGGTCACAACTAATGCATGCCAAAATATTCACCAAGAAATCCTCCAAGATTTCAGTGTAAGATATTGCAATCATGAATCAAGAACATTCCACACAAGAGACACAAGATTTTTTGCAAAAAGATTTTCTCTATTCCAATAGCCAAGAGCCAAATTTCTCGATGGGATACAATAGGGGGGATCACAACTCTTAAATAGATCGACAGTGTGTCCACTTTTCAACTAACTTTCATCCGACGGTTGAGATTATAACATTAACAACGATGGAGATCTTTTAATTTTGTTTTACATACATGGATCAACATGACCAAGTCAAGGGGGCGCACTTTTTCCCAGTGATGCCTTGCTAAGGTGTAAACACATCATAATGTAAAGATATAACATGATGATACATGGGGGGGTCGCCTTAGGGGCTCAATTTACCCTATGTCCCAGTACAACATCATAATTTAAGATATATCAATAAAATACATCACAAGACCAAGGTGAGGGGCGCCCCATGGGGGACATGCTCCCTAAGTGAGCCAAATAAATAATTCGGAACATGAACCTGGGTGAAACTGGTGCAAATATGTTCGGAGAGCCATAACAAATCATTTAAAATCATTTCCTTTCCATTTCCTTGATCACACAAGCCAAATCAATTTCCTTAGTCATTTCCATAGTTCATATTGTACTGGTACAACCTCTAGAAAACATTAAAAAATCATCATAACTTTCTTCAGGATGAGAACTGGGGAAAGTTGACTGCATAGAAGTGTCTAGAGACATGGTAGAATGGTACTGGTGACTACTCATACTAATTGATCCACTGAAATGCCAAAGATATCATCATCTCACAATGAAGAATAATGGCTAGAGGCAATAAAAAATAATGATAAACTTTGGAACTCAATAACTGTGACCATCCAATGAAAATTGAGATTGCAGTATTGGTCTTGGGCATGTCTGGAGAAAATAAAACCACTGTTGATTTTTGTAGTCATTGCATTGGGAAACGTGTTTAGGTATCCAAACTGAAGGTGAGATACTGAACTGAGCTGAACCTACATGCATCCAAGGTAAGAATTGATCCAAGATGTATATTAAAACCCAACTTAAATCATGCTAATTAGAATCACGGTGACAATAATTATAATAATAATCAGTGAAATATACTTGTTTTTTTTAACAATCTTTGCATCTTCTAGAAGTCCCTTGCATATTCCATACTTGCAAAGTTGATCAATTTGCTAATGTTGGGTGAAGGTGGAAAACAAGGCTAAGGAAAAATGGTAATGGCTTCTAGTTGATTTTGACCATGTGGTTTCTCTGAATGATGACAAGTACACATAACCACGATGACATATATATGATAGATAACAATAGGCAAGGGTGGCGTCTCACAAGTGGATGAGTTGATTTGAAAAGAGTCCATTCAACTTTAACAACATGTCTACAACTCACATCGAAGCTAGTAATCAAGCTCTGTGAGGATCTTTTCTAGGGCCCTTGCATTGAGTACACGAGAAACTGTAGTGCAGAGATCCTAGGGGACACTTAGAATTAGTTGTCCCTTACTCTGTCTCACATCAAAACCCGTAGGCTCCGTGAGGAATTAAGCATTGCATTTTAGATAAGAAGGCCAATAGTCTTTAAATTTTGCATTTATTTATCCACTTCTTTATTTGGGCCTTTCACAATTTCATTTCATAGCCCTTTTTGAGTTATGTCTAAAGACATAGTTTGCAACTTTATTTGTGGGCCTTGCACTTCATAATATATAACATGTATCACATAATGCATGTAATGATGGTAGGCATATTGCTTCAAGTTTTCGCTGACAACTCTGTGGGCAACTAGGGGGTAATATCCACATTTAGGACCAAACATCAGGGGAAACCGACTAGAGAGGTCAAGGCTTCAAAACCCAACTCACTTAAACTTAGGAACCAACACCAACGTGTTCTCTTGATCCAGAAGGATCAAGGATTCAACAAGTTTGTTGCAAACCGAGACACAAAACAACATGGGATCCATCATCCATAGGGGTCAAAGTGCGGAAACGATCTTCAATCTCATAGGTCTCCGTCATAATTCATGGGATAAATCAATTATGGATGATACTGGATGAATGCGGACACGTGACATGAAACCATAATAGTAATATAGACTAAAGTTTGTGTAAAGCATGGCATATGCAATGGTCTTCAACGTCAGATTCTCTAATCAGTCTCAACACAAGTTAATCATTAGTAGCATATATCATATAAACATAGGTCACCATAATCATCATAGCATAACAATTCAAAGGTGTTAGTATACATTGAAGAAGAGCAAAATCCTACCAAGAAAAAATATCCCTGATCTCACCATAAGCATGTCTCTGCTGCTATGCGCATCTGTGAACTTTGTACCATCTCTACTGCTCTGCTCAAATGAACTACATAATCACCAAAGTCATCTCAGTCATGGCAAGAAAAAACTCTGCATCTGCTATTGAATGAATGCTTTGAATGGCTCATGCTGCAAAATGATCCATGCTGTATCCCATAAATATGTCTGGCTCGGAGAATAAAAAGAAAATCCATATGTTGCATCATAGTAGCCCAGATACAATATATATGTGATAACAATAACGACGATTGACCCAATAGAGAAGTCATGAGACGCTCAAATTCTAACACCATAAAAGGGAGCCAATATAGAGTCAAATGGTGCCCAAATTCAGAAGAATGTTTATATTGACAAATCGCTACAAACATCAAGACAAGATGGTTTTGAAAAACAATCACAAAAGATTAGGTTGCCATATCGTCATCCAAATTACAAGAATCGATATGACCAACAAGGTCAAAAGGAACATAAATAAATGAGTTGTGATTTAAAAAATGAATGGAGACAAAATCAACAACCTGGGTAGAAGCATTAAAGGAGAAGTTCCATCCAACAAATTGATCAACAAAAGGTCCCAATGGAAGTTACTTTGGGATGGACGACTTCATAAATGATGCAACATTTTTACTCAATATTTAAAAGAACACATTGACTCGTTTCGTCTATTGTCGCAGCTACCAAAACAAAAGATCGTGGGACGAGATTACAAGCAAGATTAAAGACGTAAAGCCTTTTCATCAATATGCTTTGAGGACAAAGCATTTCTAAAGAGGAAGGCAATGTTATGAACACAAATAATATGCATAGAATTAATAAAAAATAATATAAATAAAATATATAAATATTAAATAATATTAATAAGCATAAAGATAATAAATAATTATTAATTGTTCTAAGAGATGCATTCCTTCGTGAATGGTCATTATAAGTGCCCCTAATTCTCTATATTTATGACACTCATTGCATTCATATTTCATTCATTCATTCATATATTTTACTCAATATATATTATTATTATTCCTATTATGGATTATTTTATATTCTTGATATTTTTGTAACTTGTGTGGGTGAACTTTGTTCCTCACAGTGCAACTTGGGGGTTAACAACGAGCTTGATGGCACTCTAGTTGTCACACTGAAGGGTAGTCAGATGTTGTTTCTCGAATCCAAACCTTGAAAGAATCTGCTGAAGCCATGTTACCTACTAAGTCATACCTGGTATTATCAAGTGAGCTGGATGATGAGAACATACACTTGTTCACCTTTCAGAATTCAGAAGTCATTTAGGCTTTTTCTGGGAACTTTTTGTTATTTTTTTGTAAACACATGTTCATACCCCGTTGGGGAAATTGTAAAAAATGGCCTAGCATTTAATTTCTTATAAAAGTCTCGGCTTCCCTGACTTGAGCATCAAGTCGACTAGCCGAGAGTGTTTTTTCCCTCGATTATTATTGGTTGTTGAACAAACAACTAATAATTTCTGAGTTTTTCATTCATGCCTCCAAAGTTGGGGTAGTCGTCTTGGTGTTTCGGCCTGTTATCACCCGCCTTGTAGTTGCCTGCGTGAGGTGGATCTAGGATGGATGGTAGAGGGGCAAGCAACTAAGGGGTGGAACCACGACTGCCTAGATTCCCAAATGGATGGTTGCCACATGTTGAGGCCTGGAAATTCGCAGGCAGCAACAGTAAGGGATTCTCCCCAGTCAATGTTCCCAACTAGCCCGTTGACCGTTTGGTATAGGGAATCCGTCCGGTTTGCGGTCCGGCTACCATAGGTCAAGTAACAAAAACAAAGGTTTTACCGGTTGCGGCCCGGTCCATCGTGTATTTTGTATTTTTTGACTTAATGTATGAAATGCAAGTGCCTAATTAACAATGTAGGATGATAAAGATGCGGGGAGCAGTCACAATGTGATGCGCAGGTTCTTACCTCTCGTCTTGTCATCTACAAACATCTAAATCACATAGACAGCAAGAAATTAAAACTAACTACCTACCTATCGCTAGCGAGCAAGATTATCATTCATTCGTGAGTAATGTATTTTGTACATGCATTATGAAAAGTTACAGGTAGCTGATACTTCTTTCAATATACATGAACAGTTAAAGATATTTCAACAACCAGATAGCCAATTGTCTATGCAAAACATTCATTACTCACAGTGGAAAACATCATAAACTGTACCGAAGAACATTCAAACAAGAACATAGGTTCAGGAAGTTAAAATGCTCTCACAGTCAATGAAACACAATTGAAAACGAAATAGTTCCTCTTCAACATTGCTCATTTAATCACATTGATACATTCCACATTGCGCTTTCTTCAACAGGGAAAAATTGCGGCTTTCGTTTGTAAAACGAAATAGTTCCTCTTACAAGCAAATGGTTACAAATTTTCCAGCGAAAAAAGTCCCTTCTAAGTCCTATCTTTACAATATTTAAACTACACCGCAGATCGTTTGGGCTGCCCCCAAACGTGGGACTTTCCCATTCCCCAACGCTTCATATTCCTCTATCTTTTCTGCGCATGCTCATGATTGGCTAAGTGACTGCAGGACCTTTCAGAACTGAGGCCCTGTCGTTATTCCTTTTGTCTTCTCCTTCGTTTGTCTTATTGGTTTCGGCTCTACCACTATCAAACGGTCCATCTCCCTTCGTGCCGCAGCAGTTTGATCAGTCTCCGGAACCCACCTGCAATCAAACGACGAGCATCATTCGTTGGAAACGCGTTTAAATCATAACAACAAATTATACTGACTGAAACGGCTAATCCACAGGAAATGATTGGGTGCACCACCATTATCGCCAACGGCGGAAATCGGGAGGATACCAACATCGGAAGCAAAAGCACTACCCAGCCGCAACAGCGGAAGAGGAAAAGCTACAGGCACGTGGCGGTGGGGGGGAAAAACTCAATCGGAGATCGGGGGACTTTGACATCGGAAGCCAAAAGGTTTTTCCAGCCGCAACGACGGAAGAGACAAGGCTAGAGGCAAGCAACCGAAGGGCAGGAAAACTCCTAATCGGCAATCGGAAGGTAACAACATCGGAAGCCAAATGACTTTCCCAACCGCAACGGTGGAAGAGAAAAAGCTGCGGGTCCGTGATGAAAATATCAACACGCATTAGCAGTCGGAGCTCTTTATACTTCGGGTGGCTAACTGCTTCGGGAGCCGCAACGGCGGAAGACGAAAAGGGCAAAGGCCTCCGATCCAACATATTTTCGAGGCCCGATAAAAATGGTTTAAGTGTTTTGGACAACTCTTAAATTCAATAACGGACAAGAAATGGTTTTACCTCCAAAACGATGACCCAAAACAAAGAAGCTTGATCCGATCAACGAGCAAAACAACTTTTAAACCATGACCCGCAACAACTCCCATCACAATCAAAATTCGAAACCCAGGGCGAGAGTTAAGCTTTTACAATCATTAAAACACGATCGAGACTCAAAGGATCCAACGATTAAAACAAATGCAAAACCATGAGGAGGGGCCCAAAATTTAAGAAATTTGGGGAGGATTGTTGCGACGGCAACAATTGGCGATTACTTGGTGAACCTAAAACTCTGGGCGATTATTCTTTGAGTGGCAAACTGTTTAACAACAAATGCATCTGTTAAATTCTTCCAGGTATCTGGATTTCTCAAAAGACAGAAATGTGTACCTTTAATCATTGATGATAGTCCAATTTGGGAGAGTGGAAACCAAGATTTTAGAGTCCAGATAACTTTGTTGAGGCCGAAAGATGAGTTTCATTATTACTTTTGTTTTCAAGTAGTTGATAGCTTGGACACCACAGGATTGTAGCATATGGTAAACAGAAATATTCGTTTGTTCCTCATTCCCATGCAATTTTAGCACTTTTTTGTGCCTTTGGACTTTTGTCCCTTTTCATATGAGTCCTCCTGCATGCCTTTCTTTCTGAATTTTACTTCAGGCTCCTCTATCCCATAGTGTCCTTTTGTGTGAGTGGTGTATTTCATGCTTCAGCTCACGGACGGAGAGGAACTTCGGCAATTTAGTACTTATTCTTCAGCATTTGTTTTAATGTACGATGCTTTCAGAGGAGTTTTTGACTCTTATTTGCCTTTAGGCATTCGTTTCTTGGCATGGGATCATTTATATTTAATATACTGTTCACCTTGCTCCTTTCCATGGGTCCTCTGCTGTTGCCCCTTAGGACATTTTAAGTGTATTGTGGACGGAGCCCCTACATAGTATTCCAGGCTTTTGAATCTGATTTATTTCACAGGGGTTAAGCAGGACTTCAATGCACACAGAGCTATTCGAGAAAACCGCTAAACTGGAAGCAATTCAAACAGCAACACACAGTCTGATACTCAAACATGTTTATCATTCCCAAAAATTTTGATGTTCCCCATACAACCGCAGGTTCGTTCCCTTTATTGAAATAAAAAAAACTTAAACTAAACAGACTGAAAACATGACTCAAAAGACAACCCGAATAGATTATTTATATACAAGACAGAAGGACTCAAAGAAACTCAAGAAAAATAAGGCTTGAGAACCAAACCATTTACGGGCAAGTTCTCTTCCCAACCCTGTAAATCTTGCAACTTATAAGTAGAAGGACCAAGCTTTGCTGCGACCTGGAAAGGGCCTACCCACAACTGCTGGAATTTAGTATGCTTCCCTTTCTCATCATGGGGGTGATCCCATTTGAGGACTAGGTCTCCCACTTCAAAGTCTTTTATTCCAGCTTTATGTTTGTCAAACCACCTCTTTATTACCTCCTGCTGTTGCTTAAAGCGTTCTCTGGCTTTAGATTTAGCGTCTTCTGCTTTCAGAAGATTGCATATCCTCATCTGCAAAACTTCGTCATCCGACCCCCTAGACTCTTGAGCCATTATGGAAGATGGTAGCATGATATTGGGGGGGAGGATGGCTTCTTTACCGTACACAAGGGTATAGGGTGACACTCTTATCGCAGACTTGGGGGTGACTCTATCAGCCCAAAGGGCATTTGGTAGGGCGGAGTGCCAACTCCTCTGGTTTTCTATTACAGTCTTCTTTAGAATTCTAATCAGATTTTTATTAGTGGACTCAGCCAGGTCATTTCCTTGTGGATAGTAATTAGCAGAGTAATGCAATTTTATCCCCTTATCATGAGCAAAAGCAGTTAATTTAATTGATGAAAAGTACGTAGCATTATCAAAAACTAACGAAACTGGAACTCCAACCCTGGTTATGATGTGGTCCTGCAGGAAGCTGATGACTTCGTCTTGATTTATTTTGCGCAGCGGTACTGCTTCGACCCAGCGAGTGAAATAATCCGTCACGGTCATAATGTACTTGTGTTGTAGGGAGGAATTTGGTTTTATTTCTCCAATAATGTCCAAACCCCATTGTTCAAATGGCTCCGTGATCATCACAGGCTTTAGGGGTGCTGCTGCTTTAGGTTGTCTCCCACTACACCTTTGGCAAATATGGCACTTCCTGACATGTGCGTGTGCATCTTTGAAGAGCGTAGGCCAGTAGTAACTGGCTCTGAGGATTTTGTGGGCTGTAGTATCCCCTGAATAATGTCCTCCAGCAGGACTGTCATGCAATTCTGACATTACTTTCTTCGCATCTTCTTTCTCTAAGCATCTGAGAAGAACTACGTCATAATTTTTTCTGAATAATACTCCTTCAACAATTTGATAGGAAGCTGATTTAAGACGCGGCGCTCTCCCTTGCTTAGAATTCCAATGTTCTGGCAACAGTCCTGCCTGTAGGTAATGCACGAGATCTCTATAGCAAGACTCGGGAGCTGTAAACAAAGGACATACATCCATTAAATGTAATTCGGCTTCATCCTCCCAGGCGTGTTCTTCAATTTTTCCATTTTCAGTCATCAACTTGCACAACCCTTGTCCATTAACTATAGAGGCTGGCTTAAATTCAAGGTCGTACTCTTGAAGAGCTGTGACCCAATTGCCCCTTCTTTCTCCTAGCTCCTTCTATACAAGAAGGGATCTTACCGCTGGGTAGGGGACGATCACCTTGGTTTGATTTTTTAAAATATAAGGCCTGAATTACTTCACGGCCTTGAATACTGCGTAAGCCTGTTTATCAATGGCTGGATAATTTAATTCAGCCCCTTGTAGACCAGTGCTCATGAAGGATATTGGGAATTCATCCCCCCCATCTTCCTTTTGCGTAAGCACAGCTGCTAGCGAATCATCGGATGCAAAGGTATACAGTATAAAGTCTTTATCGAAGTCTGGGCTTTTCAGGGAGGGTGCATGTGCAACAACAGTTTTAATTTTGCCGAATGCATTTTTTTCAATATCAGTCCACTTGAATTGTGCATTTTGTTTGACCATCTGCTGCAGTGGTTTGACAATCTGAGCGAAATCAGGCACAAATCTTCGCACGAAGTTTATAGTTCCCATGAAGGATAGCATCCCCTTTTTATTATGGGGCAAGGGGATTTGTTCAATAGCCTTAATTCTTTCTAGATCAATGGAGATTCCTTTCTTTGAAACTATGTGACCCAGCAACTTGCCCTCTGTGACAGCGAACACACACTTCTTAGGATTGAGTGAGATGCCGTACTTCCGACAGTGTTCAAAAATTTGCCTTAAGTGAAATGCGTGCTCTTCTCTTTTCTTCGAGAATATCGTAATATCGTCAAGGTACACTACAGCACTACGGCCAATCAATCCGCGGAAAGCTATGTCCATAGCCCTTTGAAACGTTGCTCCAGCATTGATAAGCCCAAATGGCATTCTTCTGTAGGCAAAGGTTCCCCATTTGGTCCTGAACGTTGTCTTCAATCTGTCTTCTTCGGCTACTAATACTTGATTGTAGCCAGAGAAACCGTCTAATAACGAAAAAAGTTCAGAACCTAAGACCATTTGCAGCAATTGTTCCATGGGTGGCACAGGGTAGTTATCTTTATTTGAAGTGTGGTTTAAATTTCTAAAATCCACGCATAGTCTGATTTCTCCATATTTTTTCCTTACTGGTACCAGATTTGATACCCACTCAGAGTGTCTGACTTTAAAAATGATTCTAGCATCCAATAATTTTTTTACTTCACTCTGAATCAGCGGTTCCAGTTTTGGATGCATTTTTCTTAAGGGTTGCTGATATGGCTTGACGTCGGCTTTGATGGGAACAACGTGCTTGATGATGTTGGTGTCGTATGTTTTCAAATCTTCATATGTCCATGCGAAAACATCTTTGTATTGTTTAAACAGACTGACGAACTTATCTCTTTCTGCTGGTGAACAGCATTTGCCAAGATTCACAAATTTAGGATTCGTCTCAGTCCCTAAGTTTATCAGCTCGAACTGTAGAGATGAGCTGTGGGTCTTCACGTTGGCTGGTCTTCTGAATTTTTCATTTAGACCAAACATTCTTTCTAGCGTTCTGACTCCTTTAGGGATGAAATTATCATACTTCATCTCGGCCTGATGTTCTTCATCATCTATAATTGCTCCTTTGAATACCTCGTCATTTGTTAAACATTCTATAATCTGCTGGTCATCATCGAACACTCGCAGGTTGGTGATCATATCAGGTATTGAAGGCCTGAAAAACAATTCAACAGTACATCGATTATTAGTGGGTACAAGCCTAGCGGCCGAAGTGGCTAACAAGTCAGCTGTTGCGTTTTTTAGTCTTGGAATTGAAATAATGTTGAATGCATTAAAACATTTAAGTAGGTCCCATACCTCATTTTGATAAGCTTTCAAGTGGGGAGAAACACAATGTATTTGATTTCTGATTTGCTTTACAATTATTTCTGAATCTCCAAAGACTTTTAAATTACTTACCTTTAATTCAATAGCTTTCCTTAAGCCCTGCTCCAGTGCTTTATACTCAGCTGTATTGTTCGTACATTCAAATTCCAATCTACATGCAAGAAAGTGTTTATTCTTTTGAGGGTCAATCAGGACACAGCCGGCGCCTGACCCTTGTAATGTCTTAGAGCCATCAAAAAACAAAGTCCAAAAATCACTAACTACTGAATGCGAGTCTATTCCTACAGCTAAATCTACTATTTTACAGTCAATTTCATCAGCCTGTGAAAACCGAAGGAGATCAGGCTGGGTGCTTGAATTGTTGCTAGCTTCTTCTGCTTGGTAATTTCCAGGTTCCAACTCAATAAAATAGTTTCCCAAGACAGAATCCACTGGTTCATTCTTCCCCTCCAGTTGAGTGACATTGTGTTTCATGTGAGGTTCTCTTAAAATCTTAATCTGGTTTGGACTTCCTTTGTACGGCAGCCACAGATGCGACCAATTTGGGGCAAAATATCCATTTAGTTTGGCCGACCAATCTCTGCTCAGGACAAGATCGTACGCGTCTAGTATGTCAGCCACCATGATATTAATGACCTGGCATACTTTATCATTTGATGCCAGACGGATTAGGACATCTTCCATCTCCCCAATTACCTTTACATCCGTCCTGTCCAACTGAACAACTCTCCACGTGGAAGGCTTAGGCTGCCCATTGATCTTTTTACAAACTGATATCGGCATGACATTAACAGCCGCCCCTGAGTCTACCAAGCAATTATGTACATTGTGATTAAAGATTTCAAACGTAAGAAGGAAAGGTGGATGCTTGTTCTTAGACTTACCTCCACTGCTGCTTTCTCCAATTTCTTCTTCTTCTTCTGGTTGATTGTTAGTGGGCGTCCTCTCTTCCGATGCTTCAAGTGCTTTCAACAGTCTTTCTTTTTGCTGCGGCACTTTACACATTTCGAATAGTGAAACGTTTGCCTTTACCTTCTTTAAATCTTCCATGACATCATAATCCATTTGCCGTTCAGTGGGATGAGGTCTATCAGCATTCACCTTATCTTCATCTGGCTTGGCCGTTGTATCATTTTGCTTAGGCTCTTGGCTGGTAATAGTGAACTCTAGAATTTTATCAGCTGAGGATTTATTTTGAAATTTCTTCTTAACATTTCTCTGCAGCCTCTTGATCTTTGGGAGTATAAGACTGTCTTCTTTAACCGTCCCTTGACTCCTTGTTGTCACGTTGGTTTCCATGACGTCCTTGTACCCCTGAGTCTTTTCCTCTTCTGCATCAAATAAGGAAACATAATTCCACAAAACCATAGTTTCTTCTTCTTGTTCCTTCGTTGAAGTAGTATTCTCTTTCCTTTCTTCATCTCCATCTTCTGTTAATCTAGAATCCAACAGTTGGTTCATAACCAGCGTCATTGAGTTTATCCATTGAAGACAATTCTTTTCAGAGTGTGGTTGTTGGTGGAAAGTGCAGAAATTTTCCATTCCTACTTCTGTCAAATTCATGGATGCAGTTTTGTGAGGAGGAGGTTGGGACTGATTGTTATCCTCCCTTTTCTTATAATAGGGCCTATAGAACTTTTGTGCTTCTTTTTCTTTCTCCAAGTCTATGATTTTGTTGGAAAGCTTCTACATCATTTTTGCCATATTTTCAAAATCTGGTGATTTCTCCTCCTTAGGCTTGGCAAACAATAAGGCTTTCCTTCTCGCCCCTTTTTCTCCTGACTGTTCGGGATAATCTTCAATACTTTCTCTTTCTGCCTCCACTACCTCTGCCTCTTCATAGGTCTCTGCCAAAGTAAGCTTGGCCCTACCTTTTGCAAACATGGCCAAATCAGGGCCCAAAGCTGATGTATAATATTCAATCAGGACCTTGTTTGAAGGTTTGTCAGCGTCAGAAAACTTCTTAAGGTATGCTGCAAATCTTTGAGTAAAACTGTGCACCTTCTCCTTCCTTTCTTTCTTCAAGGCGCATAGTTCTTTCATGAGAGTTGCATGAGTCTTTTGAACTGCATACTTACTTCTGAAAATTCTCTCAAAAGTATCCCAATCAGGGATAGAGTTAGTAGGCAACCCAAAATACCATGATGCTGCAGCTCCTTTAAGGGTATGCGAAAATAGTCTGCAAACTACATCTTCATGCTCCCCAGCCCTCAATCCTTCTACCGCCAAGTAAAAACTTTGTAGGTGATCATCTACTAGTATCTTCTCATTGGGGTCGAATTTGGGCAGCATCTTTTCAAAAGATTGAGGTAAATCATGTAAAGGAGGGGTCAGGTTTAGAGGTGATCTGGCTCTCCATGCAGGTGGTGGATTAGGTGGGTTGGGAGGAGGGTTAGCAGGTTTAGCATTCACGCCTGCCATGAGTGCGAGTGGAGAGTGAGGAGGTGAGCCAATAGGGGCGTGAGCCGGAGAACTGTGAGGGGTATCTGGGCCTTCTTGGTTCAAAGGTAGTACAACTTTTTGTAAGGCTGTTTCCTCAAGTTCTTCCCAGTCTCCAACCAGCACTGAGTCCTCTACTATAGGATGATCTTTCCTTTTATATTCTCTTCTGGGCAATTTGGGGATAATTGGCAATCCTCCAATCTTCTTTACATATGCCCTGGTGTGTCTTCTCAGGTCATTAACAACTTCGTTGTTAACAGAAAATAAATGTTCTCTACTCCTTTCATCCGGAATTGGATTATGGAACTCACTGCTTTCAGAACTGTTACAGGTGGAATAATCTTGGGAAAACGGGTTTCCTCGGCCAGCCATGCACTGGCGGCCCTCCTTCTAGCACCAAAACTGTTGAGGCCTGGAAATTCGCAGGCAGCAACAGTAAGGGATTCTCCCTAGTCAACGTTCCCAACTAGCCCGTTGACCGTTTGGTATAGGAAATCTGTCCGGTTTGTGGTCTGGCTACTGTAGGTCAAGTAACAAAAACAAAGGTTTTATCGATTGCGGCCCGGTCCCCCGTGTATTTTGTATTTTTTGACTTAATGTATGAAATGCAAGTGCCTAATTAACAATGCAGGATGATAAAGATGCGGGGAGCAGTCACAATGTGATGCGCAGGTTCTTACCTCTCGTCTTGGCATCCCCAAATATCTAAATCACATAGATAGCAAGAAATTAAAACTAACTACCTACCTATCGCTAGCGAGCAAGATTACCATTCATTGGTGAGTAATGTATTTTGTACATGCATTATGAAAAGTTACAGGTAGACGATACTTCTTTCAATATACATGAACAGTTAAAGATATTTCAACAACCAGATAGCCAATTGTCTATGCAAAACATTTATTACTCACTGTGGAAAACATCATAAACTGTACCGAAGAACATTCAAACAAGAACATAGGTTTAGGAAGTTAAAATGCTCTCATAGTCAATGAAACACAGCTGAAAAAGAAATAGTTCCTCTTCAACATTGCTCATTTAATCACATTGATACATTCCACATTGCGCTTTCTTCAACAGGGAAAAATTGCGGCTTTCGTTTGTAAAACGAAATAGTTCCTCTTACAAGCAAATGGTTACAAATTTTCCAGCGAAAAAAGTCCCTTCTAAGTCCTATCTTTACAATATTTAAACTACACCGCAGATCGTTTGCGCTGCCCCCAAACGTGGGACTTTCCCGTTCCCCAACGCTTCATATTCCTCTATCTTTTCTGCGCATGCTCATGATTGGCTAAGTGACTGCCGAACCTTTCAGAACTGAGGCCCTGTCGTTATTCCTTTTGTCTTCTCCTTCGTTTGTCTTATTGGTTTCGGCTCTACCACTATCAAACGGTCCATATCCCTTCGTGCCGTAGCAGTTTGATCAGTCTCCGGAACTCACCTGCAATCAAACGACGAGCATCATTCGTTGGAAACACATTTAAATCATAACAACAAATTATACTGACTGAAACGGCTAATCCACAGGAAATGATTGGGTGCACCACCGTTATCGCCAACGGCGGAAATCGGGAGGATACTAACATCGGAAGCAAAAGCACTACCTAGCCGCATTGGCGGAAGAGGAAAAGCTACAGGCACGCGGCGGTGGGCGGGAAAAACTCAATCGGAGATTGGGGACTTTGACATCGGAAGCCAAAAGATTTTTCCAGCCGCAACGGCGGAAGAGACAACGCTGGAGGCAAGCGACCGAAGGGCGGGAAAACTCCTAATCGGCAATCGGAAGGTAACAACATCGGAAGCCAAATGACTTTCCCAGCCGCAACGGCGGAAGAGAAAAAGCTGCGGGTCCGTGACTAAAATATCAACACGCATCGGCAGTCGGAGCTCTTTATACTTCGGGTGGCTAACTGCTTCGGGAGCCGCAACGGCGGAAGACGAAAAGGGAAAAGGCCTCCGATCCAACATATTTTCGAGGCCCAATAAAAATGGTTTAAGTGTTTTGGATAGCTCTTAAATTCAATAACGGACAAGAAACAGTTTTACCTCCGAAACGACGACCCAAAACAAAGAAGCTTGATCCGATCAACGAGCAAAACAACTTTTAAACCATGACCCGCAACAACTCCCATCACAATCAAAATTCGAAACCCAGGGTGAGAGTTAAGCTTTTACAATCATTAAAACACAACTGAGACTCAAAGGATCCAACGATTAAAACAATGCAAAACCATGAGGGGGGGCCCAAAATTTAAGAAATTTGGGGAGGATTGTTGCGACGACAACACCACATCAATCAAGGCAGCCTTCACTTTATGTTATCCTAGTCCAAGACAACAATGGGAGACCTGAATCTGCGCTCGACAGGAGAGATCAGACCTAGACACCAGAACAGATCAAATGGGGCTTTAAGGTATGTAAGGTGCAAGGTAAATGGAAACCCTAGCTCTAGGGTTTAGGTACTAGCAACTGGTGAAGATGACCACTGTCTTGGGAAACGTAACTGTGACAGGGTAAGCAAGGAAGAGTTGGGACTGTCTAGTACCAAGGAGACAGACTCAGTGAAAGGTAGGTGACTTGAGTTATCAATGAGTGTTGGCAAAGGGAATGGGAGTTAGGTCAAGTTAGGGCTAGCGCTAGCTAGGAGATCAGTGGCTTATGTGCATTGGGCAATGGAGTCACTATCAACCGAACGTTTCAGTGAACCCACCTGGGATATACCTTGATCTATGAACCCAGAAAGGAGTTAGCTCGAAAAAGTCAGGTTACAGGAAAACCAGCTCAATGGAAGGCTAGCGCTAGGGCTTGGAGAAGCAGATCTGCAGTTCTAGGGTCACCTGGAGGCTAACAACTCAGTGTTGAAGGAGAAATGAGGTCAGGGTGACCTGATCTACAAACCAAAATCAGAAAATCAGCAGAAAAATTAGATCTGGAAAAGTCAAAATCTAATAAGGGAGCTAGGGGGGTTGAAAACCAATTTTTCAGATCTAGGGAAAACCGGAAAGAACTAGCTCAGCGTTGGGGGTGTTCTGGAGTGCTTAAGCCCTGATCTATCAGCATATCTTGTCAGATTTCATAAAAAGTCAAATCCGGAAAAATCCAGTTTTCAGTGAGGGCGCTAGGGCTGTTTCAGTCAAAAACTCAGATCTAGGTCAAACTGTTAAGAATTTGGATAGCGTTGGGGTTAATTTGGACTGTGTGGGACCCGATCTATCCGTTTGTGAAGTCAGAATTCAGAAAAAGTCAAAATGCTAGCAGGTCAAATTTTTAGTGGGGGGTTATGCAGTTTTCTGGCTAAAAATCAGATCTAGGTCAAACTAGCAGGAGTTTGACCAGTGTTGCAGCAAATTTAGTGAAGGGGAGGCCTGATCTATGAAACCTAGAAATGGTATGGCCAAAGATCGGACTATTCCCAAATTTAGTGCATTTTAGGGTTTTTAGTATTTAGGAGTTTTCAGAAAATTTGAAGTAGAGCAAGGTTCAATGGAATAAGATCTGAAAAGGAGAGACTCACCTGTTAGATCTTGCTTCGAAATGCTTGTATAAGTCTTTAACAGTGATGATCTTTGCTATCTCGATCAATTCTGGAAGATCCCAATGATTTCTATGAATGATGTAAGCCCCAAGCCACCAATGCACCCCCTATCTTGCATGAGCAAACGTCAACATTATCAGATTTTCCAATACAAGATAAAGAAACCAAATTTTACAAGAAAGTAAAACGAATTAATCATAGATCCCAATGAAACTAATGAAAACCCCCTGCAAAAACGAAGAAAACCAAGCGAGTTGAGGCCCCCCTGCAAAAACGCTCTAGCCAAAACGCCCTCCTGCAGGCAAAACACTGATAGCAAAAAAAATATAGATCTCACAAGAATTTCCACAATGCTAGGAAGCTGAAGATTTTCCAATCACCATTTGAGAACATCAGATGCAAAGCAAATCTAGAAAATATCCACAAAAAAGACTTTCCATTATTCAGATCCAAGAGCCAAAGACCCCTTACAAATGAGAAGCTCTCTTCTTTAAATAGAAATGAGAGAACCTCAATCATAACCGAATCCTAACCACTTTCAAAACGAGTGGCTAAGATTAAAAGATGAAATGTTTTAATCAATGGTTGAGATGAGCTCAACATACAACACATGGATCAATATAACCATAATTTACCAAAGTGGACTAACCCACCCATAAAAAGGTAACCCACTCAACAAGAAATAAATGAAAGCACATGGTGGGTCCAAGGAGTGTTTGACTAACTCCCTCTGGGTGCCCCCATGGCACAAATAAAATAATATAATGATTTAATTCTTTGACTTTATGCCTTCTTGAGGAAATCGTGAGCCTTCCAAAAGCCCCAGAAAATAATATAAAAATGCCCAAAAATAGCTGTGGGCCCAATCAGGTGCTGCAACTGTTGGAGAAGGTGTGGAAGACATCATTCTCATCATTGTGACTCATCCCATGCCATTTCTTTACCTCAGTAGCCCAAATCGATTTCTTCAATAGCCATTTAATCATTTTTAATCTGCCTCGAGAAATGTGATCCTGCCAAAACAGTCTCCTAGGGTTCCTGCGTTGTCAAACTGAGCCCACCAGGCTTTCTGGGATGGGGGTACAATGGTACAAACAAGTGGCTGCACCCCCAAATGCCCATACAACGCCCTAGGAGATCCAACTAAAACATCTCCCTGCTCAAACATATCAACCTGTGAAGAAAAACTGCATCATAGAGGCAGAATGAGCCTGATCATATATACAAGTGCCCGGAACTGGAAATAAACTGTCTCATTAGACTCAGAGAGTCCAAATCCATCTAAGGTGCATACTCATACCCCTCATACCCCTCATATCTGATCATCAATCATATCCAATAAACAATGTAACCATATGTAACTGATCAGACACCAATAATAATTCAGACTGTCATCCATCTGCTGCAAGTGTAATAGGCTAAGACATGCTCTACAATTCATTTAAGTAACAATCGCAACAAGTAGCATTCATTTCACTGGCGGTACATCAACCAATACATATATAAGGCTTTATTTATTGTTACTCAGACTTAGACTTTCAAGACTATACTCACTGCATAGGTGCAGCCAATTTGCTAGTGAAGGGTGAAAGGTGAAAATGACAAGGCTAAGGCAAAGGATGACTTCCTACTCAACATCATGACACTTTGGACAATGGAAAGAGAATACTCACTATAACCAATGTCGGACAAACAACAACACAAGGAATGGCAGTGCCTCACAAATGGGTGAGTTGTTTAGAGAGTGCTTATTCGATGGCCTTTTTGGCCTATATGACCCTTTGAGACTTCACCAGTGCTTAAAAGCACAACTAATCGCAGCTTTCATCCGAGACATATTTTTATAAGGTCAGCATATTTTTAATCATTGCTTTTTTGGACCTTTTATTATACTCTTCAAGAAGTATTTTAGCATTTCATTGCTCTTGCCCTCTTTACATATGTTAAGAAACACAGTTTTATAATTTTCATTTTTCATGGGTGCATATTCAATACTTTCAACACAGGTAGTACATGAGCTTTCAGTTTTAGCCAACAACATCTCAAGTGACTAGGGAGAATTCTGCACAGTGCCAAACATCGGGACAACTGAGCAGAATGATTTAGGCATACTATCCAACTTACCAAAGGCAAGTTTTGTCACCAACTCAGAGCCAAGACACAATATAAACAGGGAGGTTTGTCCAACAAAAGTTCTAGTAGGGAAAAAGGTCCTCCATGCCATAAATCAAGAAGTCAGTCGGGTTGAAAACTAATCTGGAAGGTAATGGATGGGTGGAGATAGTGAATGATGAAGCCAACACTAGCAAAACCAAAACAATGGTGGGAATGACTATCTCTATTCTCCCTAAGGAGGGTAAAACCAATGAGTATAGATCAAAAACTTCCAAGTATAAGTAGGGACATCAATACATAGTACAAGATACAACCAAGTCCATATAATTATGACCGCCAGATCATGATACCACAAGTCAATACATGTCAAAAAAATCAGTACAAGAGCAATAATAGCTATCACACAATATAAAATGCTGAGTCATAATCATGCAATATAATCCATCTGAGACACCTTCTGTCCAATGAGAAAGAACTAATATAAAACTGGGCATCAATGACTGCTCTGTAATGACATAAATGGCTACATCGGTCCTCAAATATGAGTGTCCTGAGATTCAGTCCTAACATGGGAGAGTACAATAGTCCACTAATATAGACATGATCCATCAAAATGCTCATCTTAGCATCTCATATGTAAGAGATCTGGCTGAAAAATGTACTATGTCTGAAAAATAGAATATGGTAGCTTGGATACTATATATGTGATAACACGGCCTTAGGAAGTTATTAGAGCCTTCGTGTCAATGTTTTTCAACATGCTAGGCATTGATTTTGAGTCGACATGTGCTAGGTCCCCCCTAGAGTTTCATTTGATTCTGAGAAAATAATTTTTTTTCCACAAAATTAGGCCATTTTTAATGGTTTAATTAGAAAATTTCAAAATGTAATAAAAGTCAGATACATAGTCCGTTTTTGACGTGGAGACACTCATTTTCACACCCGGAGCGTCCACTTTATCCTAGGAGCCATTTTCCACTTCAGTTGGGCAGCCAAAACACCTCGTGAGGCATTATTCAGCTAAAGATGCATCAAAAGAGCATTTTAATGCTAAATTTCGCCAAATTGGCACCAAAGTCAAAGTTTGGAAAAGTAAAAATTTTAAAAATAATTTAATGGGGTGACATGGCATGGGTCACCCATTAAACTTACGATCCCCTCCAAACATGAATTTGTCTTAAATAATATCAAACTTTGGTTTTATTATGATATAGTTAGTGGTTATGAAGTGAGGGTGATGTCAACTCACTTAAGCTTCACGCTAACTCCAAAGTGAAGGCCATGTATGTGTAAGTGGTGGACCCCACTTTCAACATGATGTTTGTTTAAATATTGGACTTTGGTTTATAACTTTGGTGTAAAAAAGAAGCTAGTGATTATGGTGAAAGAGTGGGTGACGTCAACCTTTTCCTCTTCACGTCAAAGAAACTCGCGTGTGAGGTGGGTGAGGGGTCCACCCCATTAGTTTTTTAATTAATGGTTGGTCAAACAGATCTGTGGTCTTCTCCTTAAAAGATAGCACATAAGCATTGGGATGACATCAACCTCTTCACGTTAATGAAGTGGAAGCTCACGTGTGAGTGAATGAGAGGATGACGCTGATTGGATTTTGGTTGGAGGATTTGTTGTTTAGCTTGGTGTGTTGGTAGGTTAATGGTGAGTTAAGTGAGAGAGGTGTCAATCACCTCTTCACTTCAACTCAGTTCCTCTTCAGTTAAGCTCAGTGTGACTTCAAGTGTATCTTTAGTGTTGATAGCCCCCCACGGGCTTGGATCTGGCTATAAATAAAGTAACCTTTCTCTCTTCCAAGCTAGTTAGAGTTGGATGAAGATCTGTTGCCATTGTAATACTGCTATATTTTCATTGTGAATAAAGAAGCTTTGGAGGCTATACCGTGTAGTGCATGTGATTGTGTGGATTCCCAGCATCATGCTGTTAATGTGGTAATTGCAATTTTTTTCCAATTTTTGTGTTGCTTTGTATTCTGGCTTCAAGGATGCGGTTGAATCAAGTAAGGGTGTAAACTAGGCAAGTAAGATTACTTGCTCTTGTTTATTCATATTATATATGCTCAAGAATCGAAGTTATATGCTTAAATATGATAATTTTTGCATGATCTTTCATTTTTTGTTTCATACATATATATCCAGATCTCACGAAGTGTTGTGCACGATTGTGTGATCTAGTTGTAGGTTTCCGACCGGATGAGGTGTGGATCAAGGTTGACGCTATTCCTTATCCAATAAGCTCAAGACTCTGTCCCTCGGCGCTCCACAAAAGGGCCTCCTTTCAGCTTGTTTCATTCAAGCAACGAACCAACCTTCTCTCCTCTTACTCTCCTTTTAAAAAATTAAATCTTCTTGGTTACTTTGTTTATGCATGAGCTTCTAATTTATCATATGAGAAATATCTCATTAGATCTCATACATAAGCATTCAAAAAGCTAGATCTCTGTTTTTCAAAAGTTTTCCATGAGCATCATAGATCTGGCATAAAGAAATCGTCTTTTGCATGGCATTTTAAAGGAAATCTATAGGTTGCATGCATTAGATTTTTCTTTCAAAGTTTAAAGTTATACCTAGCATATAAGTGCATGTAGTATTGGTTGCCCCAAAGGCAAGCCAAGATCCCAAGAAAAGCTTGCTGTGCTTGGTTCATTTTTGCCCATTTTTTTATCATTTTAACATAGTTTTTTTATAATCTTTGTATGTTGTCCAAAGACACTTCCAAAGTGCTTTTGGGCATCTTTCACTGACATTAGCTTGCTGGTTTTTGACATGCCCATCAAAAAAGAGAAGGACACTCTGCCCAAAAACACATTTTTTGGACATCCGGAGCTTCCAGGAGGTTCTCCTCTCAGTTGGGCTCCTTTTCTTTGAATTTTGTAAGCATTTGGATCCCAGATAACAAGGACTAAAGAGTGTTTCCACTAAAGCATTGTAATTGAGTAATAAAAAGAAATTTCGAGTAGGCTCTTTTGAGCGCACTCCCCATCCCCCAAGGGGGGATCCTGCGTTTTGTGATTTTTGCACTTTTTCGCTTTTTTCTAGTTTTGTCTTGTATTGCAGCATTGTATACTTTGAATTCGCATTATATACTTTCAATATTCACAAATTCAAAGTAATCATACTACTTACCCCATGAATTCTCGATTGACCCGAAAGGTGAAAGAGATGCGTGGTAAGACTAATTAGATAATCCGTGAGTTGTATTTTGTATTTTTCTGTTATCTAAAATCAACTCCTCCTTGCTTTCCCTATTGAGGTCCATTTGGACCAAAAGAGATTCTTGAAGGTTTTTATTTTTAACAAGAACACAAGTTTAAAATCCTTAAAAAATTACCAAGACTCCTTCCCCGTATGCTCTACACCGTGAACCCACCTGGGATATACCATGATATATGGACCCAGAAAAGGATTTGGCACAAAAGATTCAGGTTACAGGAAAATCAACAGAAGGAGGGCTAGCACTAGGTTTGCAGAGGCAGATCTGCAGATCTAGAGCCACCAGGAGACTATCAGCTCAACGTTGGAGGGGAAATGAGATTAGGATGGTTCGATCTACAAACCCAAGTTAGAAAACTGCAGGAAAAATCAGATCTGGAAAAGTCAAAATCTGATGAGGTGGGGCTAGGAGGTTGAAAGTTGGTTTTTCAGATCTAGGGCAACCTGGTAGGAACTAGCTCAGCGTTGGGGGTGTTCTGGAGTGCTCAAGCCCCGATCTATCAGCCTAGCTTGTCAGATTTTAGAAAAAGTAAACTCCGGAAAAGTCTAGTTTTCAGTGAAGGCGCTAAGGCTGTTTTCAGTCTGAAACTTAGATCTAGGTCAAACTGCCATGAATCTGGACAGCGTTGAGGGTGATTTGGACTGTGTGGGACCCAATCTATCAATCTATGAAGTCATAAATAAAAAAAAGTCAAAACCCTAGCAGGTCAAATTTTCAGTGGGGGCACTATGCAGTTTTCAAGCTAAAAATCAGATCTAGGTCAAACCAACAGGAATTTGACCAGTGTTGTAGTAGATTCAATGAAGGAGAGGCCTGATTTATGAAACCCAGCAGTGGTTTGGCCAAAGATCAGACGGTTCCCAGATTTAGTACTTTTTAGGGTTTTTTAGTATTTTAGGAATTTTCAAAAAATGGAAGGAAAAGCAGGTACAATGGATTCAGATCTGTTAAAGAGAAGAGAGTTACCTGTTGAATCGTACCTGGAAATGCTTGTAGAAGTCTTAATAGTGATGATCCTTGCTATCCCGATCAATTTTGGAAGATCTAACTGATTTCTATGACGGATGTAAGCCCCAAACCACCAATGCACCCCCTACCCTTCATGAGCAAACGTCAACAATATCAGATTTGCCAATACAAGATAAAGAAACCAAATGCTACAAGAAAGTAAAACGAAGTAATCATAGATCACAATGAAACTAATGAAAACCCCGTAATCCAAGACGAAGAAAATTGAACGAGTTGAGGTCCCCCTGCAAAAACACTCCAGCCAAAACGCCCTCCTGTAGACAATATAATGATAGTAGAAAAATATAGATCTCACATGAATTTCCACAATGCTAGGAAGCAGAAGACTATCCAATCAGCATTTGAGAACATCAGATGCAAAGCAGATCCAGAAAATCTCCATAGAAAAATCTTTCTATTTTTCAGAACCAAGAGCCAAAGACCCTTTACAAATGAAAAGTTCTCTCCTTTAAATAAAAATGAGAGAACCACAATCATAACCGAATCCTAACCACTTTCAAAACAAGTGGCTAAGATTAAAAGATAAAATATTCTAATCAATGGTTGAGATGAGCTCAACATACAATACATGGATCAATATAACCATAAAGTACTAAAGTGGACTAAAACACCCAACAAGAGGGTACCCCACTCAACAAAAAATAAATGAAGCACATGGTGGGTCTAAGGAGTGTTGACTAACTCCCTCTGGGTGTCCCCATGGCACAATAAAATAATATAATAATTTAATTCTTTAACTTTGTACCTCCTTGAGGAAATCGTGAGCCTCCCAAAAGCTTCAGAAAATAATATAAAAATGCCCAAAAATAGGTGTGGGCCCAATCAGGTGCTGCAACTACTGGAGAAGGTGTGGAGGACATCACTCTCATCATTATGACTCATCCCATTTCATTTCCTTGCCTCAGTAGCTCAAATCTATTTCTTCAATAGCCATTTAATCATTTTTTAATATGTCTTTGGAAACGTGAACCTGCCAAAACAGCCTCCTAGGGTGGTTGCGTTGTCAAACTGAGCCCATCAGGCTCTCTGGGATGGGGGTACTATGGTACAAACAAGTGGTTGCACCCCCTATGCCCATACAACGCCCTAAGAGATCCAACTGAAAAATCTCCCTGCTCAGACATATCAACTTGTGAAGAAAAATTGCATTAGAAAGGAAGAATGAGCCTGATCATATCTGCAAGTGCTCGGAACTGGAAATAAACTGTCTCATTAGACTCAGAGAGTTCAAATCCATTTAAGGTGTATACTCATACCCCTCACAGGTCTCTATCTAATCATCAACCATATCCAATAAACAATATAACCATCTGTAAATGATCAGACACCACTAATAACTCAGACTATCATCCATCTGCTGCAAGTGTTAAAAGGCTAAGACATGCCCTACAACTCATTCAAGCAACAATCACAACAAGTAGCAGTCATTTCACTGGCAGTACATCAACCAATACATATATAAGGCTTTATTTATTATAACTCAGACTAGACTTTCAGGACTATACTCACTTCATAGGTGTAGCCGATTTGCTAGTGAAGGGTGAAGGATGAAATTGGCAAGCCTAAGGCAAAGGATGACTTCCTACTTAACATCATGACACTTTGGATATGGAAAGGGAATACTCACTATAACCAATGCCGGACAAACAACAACACAAGGAATGGCAGTGCCTCACAAATGGTTGAATTGTTTAGAGAGTGCTTATTCAACTTAGGCATCATGACTACATCAAGCTTGATCCAGTTTCATTAGGATCATCAATTTTATTTTCATGGCCTTTTTGGCCTATATGACCCTTTGGGACTTCACCAGTGCTTAAAAGCACAGCTAATCGCAGCTTTCATCCAGGACATATTTATTTTATAAGGTCAGCAATATTCGGATATAGCATATTTTTAACCATTGCTTTTTTGGACCTTTTTTTATACCCTTCAAGGGGTATTTTAGCATTTCATTGCTCTTGCCCTCTTTATATATGTTAAGAAACACAGTTTAGCATTTTCATTTTCCATGGGCACATATATAATATTTTCAATATAAGTACTACATGAGCTTTCAGTTTTAGCTAACAACATCTCAAGTGACCAGGGGGAGTTCTGCACAGTGCCAAACATCGGGACAACCGACCATAATGATTTAGGCATACAATCCAACTCACCAAAGGCAAGTTTTGTCACCACCTCAGAGCCGAGACACAATATAAACAAGGAGGTTTGTCCAACAAAAGTTCTAGCGGGGAAAAAGAGTCCCCATGCCATAAGTCAAGAAGTCAGTCGGGTTGAAAACAAAACTGGAAGTTAATGGATGGGTGGAGATAGTGAATGATGAAGCCAACACTAGCAAACCAAAACAATGGTGGGAATGACTACCTCTATTCTCTCTAAGGAGGGTAAAACCAATGAGTATAGATCAAGAACTTCCAAGTCTAAGTAGGGACATCAATACATAATACAAAATACATCCAAGTCCATATAATTATGACCGCCAGATCATGACACCACATATTAATACATGTCACAAAAATGAGTATAAGAGCAATGAAAACCATAACACAATATAAAAAGCTAAGTCATAATCATGCAATATAATCCATCTGAAACATCATCTGTCCAATGAGAAAGCACCGATATAAAACTGGGGATCAATAACTGCTCTGTAATGACTAATGGCTACATCGGTCCTCAAATCTGAGTGTCCTGAGACTCAATGCTGACATGGGAGATTACAATAGTCCAATAATACAATAATGATCCGTCAAAACTGCTCATCTCAGCATCTGATATGTAAGAGATCTGGCTGAAAAATGTACTGTGTTTGAAAAATAGAATATGGTAGCCCTGCTACTATATATGTGATAACATCTGGTTCTAGCTGGGACAAGTGCTCTGCTGAAAAGAGCGTTTGAGAACCTCAGAATCTCTGGTCTTCGCACTCTGCTTCTCGCATCCTCGATCAATCCATCCAACTCCGCAACCGCTACCAAGAATGTACTTGACTACCTGCAACATGTCCAGAGCTATACCAAACTCACAGACCGGTCGTCAGAACAATATGTGGATAATATATAAAATATTGAAAATAAAGATGCATGAAATTGAAAAGCATAAAATAAATCTAATCTATAACCATAACTTTCAATAAAAGTTTGATTTTTTTATTTTGCAGGATAACAAAATTGCACTAAGAGCTTCAAAGGTGAGCTTCAAACAACAAAGCAAGATTCTATACTACTGCCAGGAAAGGCTTATTCAGGTCCTACCTGCCCTACTCTAACCAATTTAGACAAGTGTTAGGTAAAATCATAAATCCAATGCAACCACTTGCTGAACAAATCTATTGAGCTTTCTTTACCGTTAATGATACAACAAATCAAAGATGGCTTGTAAGTAATGTAAATGAAAATTGAAGCCATTATAACTTGTTGTTTGAAAATCAAAGAAAGATATGGATCAAGAGAAATGAAATCATGCCAGGGATAAGATTGAATTTATAAAAACTGATCCATCAAGATACTGATAGGGTCATAAAAGGAATGCAAGTTCGTTCTTGATGGAGGAAGACAATATGATTCATGACTCGGCCACTCCAAATAGTTCTTTGTTGGCCACTCCAAACGGTTCTTTGTTTTCTCCTCTACCTTACTAGGACATTCAATTCTATTCACATCAGAAGAGATGGAAAAATCAAATGGGGACAAGTTGTAATGTAACGAAACTGTGAATGAGATCAAGCCCATTTGTTGCTTAAAAATGGAGAAAAGATGAAATTGATCTTTATACACCTTCTCAAACCACCCGTACGAAAGATTTATAAATTGAAAAATATTACTCATTACGGATGACCAAGAAGGGAAATGAAGTGTATTTTCTCCAATTACGTGACCATGCTTAGACTCTTGAATAAAAGTTTTAGAAATGACAGCTTGATTAGAACACAAACCTATACAAGAAGACTTGAAGAGTTGGGACGGGAGGCTGGATTGAAAATTTTCTCTCAGACTTGAAATAATTGATCTCAGAATTTGATGAGAGGAAAGAGCATTTAAATTAATTCCAGGAGTGATTTCAAGATTCAAAACAAGGTCAGTATCCACACATTGAATCAACATATTTTGATTAAGGATTGGATGAAGAATTCTATCGATGCTATCAGGACAAGGTTCCTCATTGCAATGTTCTTGATCGAGCTTACTTACAATCGTATCATCATGTGATTGTTCCTCTTTAAGCTTTAGATAAGGAAAAACATCAATAAGTTGGGTTTCAGTTTCTCTATCACTCTTACATGCATGCTCTTCAATCACACTATGACCACAAGATTGTTCTTCAACAATAGTTTGATTAATTTCAACCTTTTCTTCTTCTACAGTGATATGATCAAGGTCTAAATCCAGATTCAGATAGGTTGGATGCTGACTCAAATTATCATCAATTATGCAATGACTATGGAGTTCTTCTTCTAAAGGCGCTCTTTAATGGACTCACAAATGGAAGGCTCAACTATGGATGCTTCTTGATGGTGATTAGGTTCCCTTCCACGGATCAAATCCAGGATTTGCTCTGTGACTGCTTTAGGTAATAATAGAAGAGTATCTCGTATGATTTGATTGATATCCCTCTTAGTTTCAACATGAGGTTTTGAAACATTATTCTCGAAGTACTCTGTAACATTCTTATGGATTGCAGGCACGCTCATAATTTGGAACATATCAGGAGAGGAATGGTCCAATTGAGAAAGCACATTGTCGATATATTGATTATCAACTGCACAATCATTGCTAGACTGACACTCTACAATTTTAGCAGTGTTCCTACTCCAACTATCAATTAACAAATCTGTGAACATGTCATACCCAGTTACAGATCCTGGTGCTAAATGAGCAAACCACAGTTGAACATCCCCTTGCAAGGATTCCCCTAAGGATCGCATATAAACATCTTCATTGTTTGCACCTCTAGATTCCATGTAATCCCAGAGAATTTCCAAATGACTTTCAATAGATATATCATTATTTCCACTAAACTAGGGCAATCTCCTAGTGTAATCGTTTGGCATAGGATGAGGTGCTCCCGGTATTTCAGAAAAGCCAAAAGGAGACCGTTTGTCTTGTTTTTTAACAACTCTGGTTACTTGGCTATAAGGCTTTGACTGGGACTGATTTCTAGGTTCATGCTTACTTACAGGTCCACTCGGGATGTTGTTTCTTACAAGCCCAAGTGACAGGTGTATAACCAAGACTAAAAACGTAACCCGCAATAAACTTTTGATGATTAGGGTCTCTTGCCTAATCTGAATCGTTGAAACCAACCAACAAAGGAGTCCCCCTGAACTGTAATAAAATCCATATATAGAGTACAAAATGGAGAGGGAGGATGATACTCTGCTTAGAGGGAGTGACTACAGCAGATCCTCAAGTTTGACATGGTACAACAGGATGGGCAACTTCCCGATGGGCCTAGGCTTTACTGAGAGTAAAGTGGATTCCAACCTTTACTTCAAAGTTGAAGGTGGAAGGCCAGTGATGCTCCTGCGATATGTCGATGACTTGTTTCTAACAAGAGAGGACGAACTCATTGAATATGCAAGGAGGAGACTTGCCACCAAGTTCGAACCGAAAGACCTAGGGATGATGCACTACTTCTTAGGCATGAAGGTGTGGCATAATGCAGATGAGATTTTCCTTGGTCAGGAAAAGTATGCAGTGTAGATTCTGAAGAAATTCGGAATGCTGGATCACAAGGAGATAGCCACACCTATGACATCGAACTTGAAGCTACTGTGTGATGCTTCATTAGAGTCAGTTGATGCCACGATGTATCGTCAGATGATTGGCTCATTTATGTATTTGATGAATACGAGAGTAGACATATGCTTTGCCGTGAATACCCTGAGCCAGTTCCTGACAGATCCGAGACATGTTCACCTGGTTGCTGCAAAGCATGTAGTGAGGTACCTGAAGGGTACAGTTGAGTATGGGCTCAAGTATGATACAATTCAGAAGACTAACCTGCATAGTTATGTTGATTCAGATTGGGCAAGCAACACCACTAAGAGGAAGAGCACCTTGGGTTGCTTCTTTAGTTTGAGATCCAGTATGATCTACTGGTTTGGCAGGAAGCAATCCTGCATGGCGCTGGGTATAGTCGAGGCAGAATATGTTGCCACTTGCTCGGCTAGTTTTGGGGTAGTATGTTTTTTGAAAGCTACTATTTGATTTGATTGATCTGACTTGCATTTTTTGTATGATGCAGAGAGGAGCAGTAAAGCTCAAGTATGTGATCCAGATTGAGGCCCCTCAAAAGAGCGAGTGATGAATTCTAGCATAGCTGGAGATACAAGTTATCCTATTTTAAAAGTCCTGGCAAAGTTCTTAGGTTACTCGGATGTAATCAGCCTTGTAGGTTGTCCTCGAATGTAATCGGTTTTGGTGAAGCTCACAGGTTATCCTTGGACGTAATCAGTCTTGATGTGATTCCATGCTATAAATAGCTAGAGTGAAGTTCGAGTACTTCAGAGAAAGACTTGGTGTGATCCAAAATAAGACCTCTCGAAAGAGGGAGTGATGAGTTCTAGCATAGATGGCGAGACAGGTTGTTTGAGCGTAAAATCCTGGCGAAGATCGTAGGTTGCTCAAACGTAATCAATCCTGTAGGTTGTCCGTGGATGTAATCAGTCCTGATGAATCTTGTAGGTTATCCTTGGTCGTAATCAGTCCTGATATGTTTCTATGCTAGAAATAATGAGAGACCAGAAAACGCAGATGCATGAAATCTCACATGGGAAATTAGACAGGTTGTCCGTGCGGGAAAAATCTTTGTGAAGCAGAATACTCGGACGTAATCAATCTTGTAGGTTGTCTGAGTGTAAATATGAGCCCTGGCATGATACGTAGGTTGCTCAGACGTAATTAGTCTTGAAATAGGTTATTCAAGTGTAAATATGAACCCTAGCGTGGTATGTAGGTTACTCAAATGTAATAAGTCTTATGGATTGTTCAAGTGTAAAAATGAGACCTAGTGTCGTATGCAGGTTACTCAGATGTAATACGCTTCGAAGGTTATCTGAACGGACAAGATCTTGGACGCAGGTTCTTTAGATGTAATTCCCTGAGGTTGACCTAGAACGTAAAAGGTCCCGATGCAGCAGGTTGTTTGGTCGTAATTAGTGCTTACATATATATCCATATATGTGTGCTCCCATGTGGAGATGATAAGATCACAAAGTACGAGAGGTTTATCTAGGCGGTTCTCCTTTACTAGTAGAACATAGGTTGACTGTGCTCCTAGAAGGTTCTCACATAGTGGTAGATGCAAGATTGTCTTGGACATCTTGACATGTTCCTATGTTGATAGAACGAAGGTGGTATGCATCTGGGCTATGATCTGTGTGCTTTGTTTTGTTTTGTGCAGGACAATAGAGATGATCTGGATACGAAAAGATAAAAGGTAGGAAATGCAGGTTATTGCAGTGGCAATGTAAAGAAAGTCTTGGACTATACCTATGCGATGACGCAAGATGATGGTAGGAAACGCAGGTTATTGCAGTGGCAATGTAAAGAAGGTCCTGGGATGTACCCTACATGATGATCTGATACGACAAGAAGACAATAGGAGACACATGTTATTGTAGTGGCAATGTAAACTGTGTTATTGCAGTGGCAATGTAAAGAATGGTCTTGGTATATACCTACGCGATGGATTGCTCGTGGATATGATGAAGACCTAGATGAGGTCTATGCCTACATCCAACATGAAAAAGGGTTGGCTTTGTAGAAACTTCCTATGACGAATAGATGCGATAGATTGGACAAGATGAAGACAATGACAGCAGCGACGATGATGACTCAATGACGATGACCAGATGTGTTGATGACTGTGGCGAGAGAATACCTTCGTAGTTAAGAGGGAGTGTTGTAATTGTAACTTTTGAAGATATTTTGATGTATATTACTATTGTATATTGTTGTACCCGCATTGGGGATGTGTTCCTCCTTTGGGGATGTCGTCATTGTGTATGGTCACTGAGGTAAACCCTCCGTTGTAAGTCGAGGCAATAGTCCCCAGGTTAAATAAAGGAAAATGTATTTATGTGTATTCTTAGGTAGGTCGGGGCCATAAGTAACTGGGCCGACCTAGTGGTTGAGTTAACAACTCAACGACAGAATATAAATAGGGAGGCACCCTCCTCATTTGTCACACACTTCACTTTCTCTCATGTGCGCTTTAGGAGAGAGTGGAAGAGGAGGGACAGAGAGTTGTTGCAGACATATTGTTCTTGGGTTATTACATCTTGTCATCTTATCTTTGCGACGGAACTATTCTGAGGAAGTTTGCGGGGTTTTCTCCTTTATGGTTTCCCTGATGAAAATCTCTGTGTCTTGTGTATCTTGTGTATCTTTGATGTATTGTTGTGCTTGTTATTCTTTCAGATAAAGATCATAAGTAAAATAACTTAGCAAAACTAACACAATACGACCATTCCATCTTTGGAGGAGCAGGTGAAAAACTCGAAAAGTATAAGTCGTTTATTCAATAACATATAATTAACAAGGAAAAAACACCTTGGAATACCCGGATTGATGTTTAAGTTCTAGGAATCCAAGTCCTTTACAAAAAACCCATGCTAGTACATTTTTTACAATTTCCTCGCAGGGTATGAACATGTGGTAAAAAAATAAAAAAAAGGCCTAGCAATGCCTGAATGGACTTCTGAACTCGGAATTTGAACAAGTAATTGTTCATCTTTGGCGGCTTACTTGAAAGTCCAACTAAGTACAACTTACTACTTTATTGTTTGGGCCTAGAAGTTTGACAACAATCAAACAAGTTTTTTATTTCGCAGACAAAGTATGCTATAGAGTTGTTACATAAATTCAAATGGAAGAGTGTAATCCCAGTAAAACACCGGTTGAGGCAAATTTAAAACATTCCAAAGATGATAAGTATGATGTAGTTGATGAGTTGCTTTATCGTCATCTTGTAGGAGGGTTGATCTTTATTACCAATACTAGGCCAGAAATTTTGTTTTGCAGTTGGCATGCTCTCACGGTTTTTAAATTATCCCAAAGAAATACATTTGAATGCAACGAAGAGAGTACTTAGGTACATCAAGGGCACAACACAATTTGGTATTGTCTAGGAGAAAAATGATAACTCTATGTTGACAGGTTTTACAAATTCGAATTGGGCAGGAGATACAGATTACAAGAAATCAATAATAGGTTATGCATTTACTCTTGGCAGTGGGGTCATTTCATGGGCCAGTAAAAAGCAACCTTCCATAGCACTTTCAAAAAGAAAAGTAGATACAACACAACCTTGGAGCTACATGTGAAACAATATGGTTATGCCAAATTCTAGTTGATTTGCATATTCCTCAGATGTTGCCTATAGTTCTACATTGTGACAATCAAAGTGCTATCAAAACAACGAAGATTCCTATTTATCATTCAAAGACAAAGCATGTTGAGATTCATCATTATTATATCAGAGAACAAGTACAGAATAAAGAGATAGAACTACCCTATTGCAGGTCTGAGGATCAGATGGCATATATTTTCACCAAAGCAGTTAGCAAGGACAAGTTTGAACATTTTCGGGACACGCTGGGAGTCCTTGAAAATGAAATAAAAATTAAGAGGGGGTGTTAGATATTGTAATTTTATTTCCTAATTCTGTACTATGTAATAATGTCATAAGTTATAAATGACATTAATGTAATAAGTCAAGTTATAAATAATACTTAAATAAAGTATTTGTGATTAATTAAGAAATCCGTTGTTAAGAGTTCCTAACTAGCATAATGGAACCTAATAGAGATATACATTAGAGGAAATTTGGTTAAAAAATGGTCCACACTCAAAAGGACAAGCCCTTCGGTCCTCCGGGTCCTTGCTTCGCTTCGCTTCCTTTTTTGTTGGGACCTAAGTGCCACAGTTAAAGCGCTCGTAAAAAAAACCACTGATAGAGGATGCGCAAGCAGGCTCGACTAAAAGGAGAGGAAACAGGCCTAAGGAAACCTTAGATTTATTGCAACCCATAAAATCCTATGTAAATAGAATAAGCTTATGTTAGTTACGTAATAAAAATACTGGAATCAATGGTCTTGAAACAAGCTATTATTGGTGTTATTAGACAAACCCTAATACAAATTCTATGGCATCATGTATTAGCGAATCAAAATATTCTAAAAATTAAATGTGGTGCATGAGAGACATTTTTATTATTATATAATTTGGGGATAAGTGGAATTTTTTAATAATATAATTTGTCTGCCTGCTGCCCAAGCTGCCCAAAATTATCTTGGATATTGAAAATGAAATTAATATGCTAGTCGATCTTAGGTCATATGTGACCCATATATAATATATAATAATAATAATTAATATTATAACTAATCTATAATAACATTATTGGGTCCAATAACTTTTAATTAATATATCCATCCAACTTTTAGGTAATACATGACCAATATATAATATATAATAGTAATAGTAATTAATATTATAACTAATATATTATAATAACAGTCAAAAGTTGGGTCAACAACTTTTAACTAATATCATAACTAATATATAATATATAATTAATATATCATAGTAACTAATATCATAACTAATATACCCATCCATCTTTTAGGTAATACATGACCAATATATAATAGATAATAATAATAGTAACTAATATTATAACTAATTTATAATAATATTATATTATACTTAATATTTTATAATAACTGTCAAAAGTTGGGTCAAATAATGGTTACTAATATTAATGTATACTAGTGGCTAATATTATAAGTAATATTTAATAGTAATTAATATTAAAACTAATATATAATAATGAAAAGTTGGGTCCAATAACTTTTAAGATGGAACCGTGTATTCAATTTTCTTTCCTTATTTTGGGTGAAAACACTACATGGAATTTTGTCCTCATAAATTGATTTTAATATAAAATATGTATCTAAGGTAGCTTTGATAAAAGTGTAAAAACCTTGGGCAACTTCGATAAAAGTGAAATAGTATAAAAAATTGCCTACATGGCTTTTTTAACCATTTTCCTTAGGAGGCCCATTTTTCATCCACATTTCCTCTAATGTACAAAACCGCCTTATGTACTTTGATGAACATCAATAATACATTGTTCCTCCTTCATCTCCTCGTTCTTATCTTTTGCATTGTCTAAGTTTATTTAACAAAGTGGATGGTGAGGTTCCTTGAGGGTTCCTCCCCATGACAAATTTTATTGCGTGATAGGTTTCAATCAGCTTAGTGTTTGCTTAAAGATTGGGGTGCTTTTGACTAATGTGATATCCTTAAAGTCCCTTAGTTATTCCATATTTTTGGGTCTTTCATCTATAGGAGCATTTGTGAGGCTTAAAAAGTTGTAGCCCCATTCATCAAGTGGAACTTCTTAGGTAGCCATGGAGGATGGGATTTGGCTTGGCATTGTATTTGGAGTAGGACTATCAAGGGTAGTGTATTATTGAGTTACTACGATTCTAGGCTTGTAGGTTAAGTGGGATGGGTATTTTTTTTCTAAAGCTATCTTTGTAGAGACTTTAAGACTAGGGCCTAGAAGAGATGGAGATTGTTGGCTTGCTAGAATGCACTGATGTGTTTTGATGTATTCTAAGGAGTTGTCCGAATTGAGTAATGATATATGGAGTCCTTTGTGGCGGGATTGGGGATGGAAGTTTGCAAAGAAACTTCAACATTATGATTCCAAAAAGTTTTGCTCCTTTTTACATCAAAAGCATATGTTGCCCTTTGTAACCTCACAAACCTTCAATTTTAATGTTAAAAACCTTTCAACAAAGTGTAACCCTAGGGGCATTTAGGAAGGTTGCACATTGTCACCACAACAACTCGTCCTCTTGCTTTAGGCCTATTACGGCTTGAACTAGCACCCCTTTGCAAATTAAGGCTATGTAGACCTAGTGTTAGTGACGATAAGCCAAAGAGAGACTTAAACCCAATGTCACCACAATCTTATCTCTCAACACTTCGGGTAACTCCAAACCCAGGGGAAGATCCTATTCAATGAAAGATACCTGCAACCACCATCAAACCACAAATACCTTCCACAAGACCTTAATAGCTATGATTAATGCCTTATCAGAGTTAAACAATATAAAACAACACAATAATCATTCAATAATGGAGTTACTCACTTAATCACAAATTCCAAGTAATATCACATGTTTCAAGGCATTTTCACATCTCCCAAAATATGTTTTTAGATTTTTAGGGCTTTTCCTAGTAATAAAATATGTTTATGTATCTTATGCATTAAATAAAACATGCGAAAATTGATAAAAGAGGATTGATAGATAGGTTATTAGATTCTTGTGTCAAATCCTAGGGCTATGAGAGATCGTGGCTAACATCCCCCTTGAAATGGTATTCAATACTTGCAACTAGGGCTAAGCTAGCAACCTCAAGGGTTAGGGAGCGGAACCCTAATTAGGGCAAATAGAGAAGTCCAAGGCCCAACTAAACAATGGAGAGCTCATTGGTAGGAAGGTCTCCTCAAGCAAGTTGATAAAATGCTAGCAAACAAACCCTAACTCAGTCCAATGCACTTTAAGAGCAATGTTAAACTAGGGGTAGTAGATAAACTTGTCAACATTAATTAAGAATGAGCAAAATAGTGCATCTTAGGTCACCCTTGAGCATGAGTTATTGCAACTAGTCTAGCATCAACTTAGCATGTGCAAAATCAAACCCTAGAACATCATCAATCCATCCTTCAAATAAAAAAGACATCCAAGAGAGTGGTAGGCATAGATTCAATTGCTCCAATATATCAAGAGAAAAAGAAAAGAATACTTAGATTGAATCTTTGTCGATGATTTACAAATGAGGCGAGGTTGTCTTATTTATGTGAGACAACCTTCAACCTTCTACAAATTTGAGCTTACGAAGTTAATGACAAATTAATAAATTATAAAATTTTAGGCTAGTGCACCCACAAACTTAAGGTCTAAACCACACAATGACATAAAATAACAATAAAAGTGTGAAATTAGGTTCCACCAAGTGCAAGGTGAGCTGAAAAAAGTGTGTCATGCCCCAACTAATCCCAACAGATGCTTATCCCTCAACGCCCTCCTTTTTCAACAATGTAGGCTTCTTCTTTAACGAATGACGTCATGGTCTGGAGACTAAGAGGAGGGGTTTTGCATTAAAACAAAAGGTCTGAGTGGGCAAAATGAGATGTGCTAAACAAGGTATGACAACCCTTACATACACAATCACCTCTACAAAACAAAATATGAGTGTGCCATGTGTCTCAATGATTTGCCTCAATGACACCAGACACCCACCCAAAGGGTAGTCAGCAGAACCACAAGGCCAATACCTCCTTGAGGTGGAAACCAAGGGGACCTGCCATGACCTAATCTGTGTTTTTTAGCTCCAAAATCAACACTCTACATAATATAGCCCTCAAATCTTGGCCTTTACAAAAGAAAAATAAACCCCTCACTCTGGTACATCTAAAAGGAACATTGTAGACACTCTGAGGCGTAAGAAGGCCAATTCTTTTTCGGCACTAAGGGGGAAACCCTAGGAAAGGTTGTTTGATAATTTTCTTTAGAATAACATGGGCAATGGAATTTTCCAAGACTAGTGCCTATCCAATTGGGTTATAGAGTCAATATCAAAGAACAATAGGGTTTGAATATGCTAGTGAAGACGTAATTAAGTTATCATAGATGTGCCATAATGAGTCCAAACTATGTTTTTAAATTATGTAGGTATAAAGTGAGAGCCATTAAAAAAGAGACCATCACAACCATGAAATTACAGCTAAGAATAAGGTGCAACCAATGAATAGAGGAAGCAATAATAACCTCTTTGAACAATATAAATGACAAAAGCAAGATCCTTCAATAATTCAAGATTATATCAAGGGTTAGGGAGGGTTTAACAACCGCAACCCTAATCTCTTCTTTTGTGACAAAATTGCTCTTCTACAAAGATCATTCCAGCAGCAAAACAATGGTGATTTTTGCAAAACCCCTAAACTTCCATGAAAAAATGAAGAGATGAAGAAACCTCGCATTGAACCCATCCCTCTTCCAATCCTCCCAAAGATATTCAACTAAATGCTTGGAGGGAATCTCCCAATCTTCCAACCATGCCTCTAGCAAATGAAATTCTCCTCTATTTATACCATTCAAAGCAAAACCTAATCAATAAGGGAGAGCTAGAAATCCTAGAGTTATGGTGCTCCTCTTTTAGTATTTTTAGGGTTTAATTTAATTACAAATTGACATGTGTCAACCTCTCCTTGAGGTTGTTACTCCAAATATGTGAATAAGTTGTTTTGAATGACGTATAATGCCCCAAAATAACCCTTCAATGTACTTTAAATGCCTTCTTGAAGGAGATGCCCCTCTTGAAGAACGTAGATTAATGCAGTGTTCCACGGGGACTCACCCCCCAGGGTTGGGGACGTGCCCCCCTCGCTCCCTGCGCCTCGGGGGCTCGGGGGCTTCTGGGGAAACGTTTCCCAGCGTCCCCAAAATTAGGAAACTCTCGTAAACACACAAGGGGGCGCGTCGCCTGTTTTGCAGTGCGCTCCGGTGAAGGGGGGCTCCTAGATGCCCCCCCGCCCCCTCCTGAAATTGAGGGGCTTCCAGACGCCCCCTCCTGAAACTGGGGGGCTCCCAGACGCCCCCCCCCTCTTTAAGTAGTTTACATGGGATGAATCATTGAACTTTTATTGTTGGGATTTAATAATTTATAATATTATTTTTTATTAAGACTTGGACGCCCCCCCGCCCCCTCGNGATTAATGATCAAAGACCAAATATCATTCCTTTCACCCTTTGGAGTGGAGTGCTCCTCATCAAGTGATCTTTCTTTGACCGTACGAATGCTTCTAGCACCACATGTCACCATACTAAGAGGTGTGTTCCTCCTTTGGGCTTTCTCCTTACCATATATGATGCTTTGGCCCTCTTTCAATGTAGGGCGTTTTCTCCTTTGGGTTGTGTTTTACCCTTATCTCACCGTAAGTTGACATCAGACAGCTTTTGTGGAAGGATGCCATCTTTTAAAGTTCCTTCTTTCTCGTATCAGCCATTAATGCAGTTCCCGGATTTGGCTTCAACCTAGGAACAAGGTGCTTCATCAATGATGTAACAAATGGTAATACAAGCCATGTAACTATGCCTCTGTATATGTGTCAACTGTGATGTCTTTGAAAAAGCCTCCATCAATCCAACCATACTTCTCCACACCTTTGAAGAGAAATGGTGCTTGGGCAAGATAGAACAAGCTGCATGGCCTCCAAATCTCCCCACATCCTGTAACTGCCTTTTGCTGTGCTGGTGAGATGTAAGCTGATGAAAAAATGAAATGAGCCTTGAATTTTCAGGGGGGCAACATCTCAAATTCTGAATGTTAGTGTATGGTCTCTCCACGTCGGCTACAAATTTCAATGCTTTGCAGGGTTTGTTGTCTATCACAGTTTGCCCACTAAAGCTCATTTGGCTAAAAGTGGTCTCAGAGATAGACTTTGTCTAGTTTTTGGTCGATTGGAGATGGTAAAGTACATTTTTTAGGAGTGCAAGTTCGGTCAAGACTTGTTGGTGTTATATCCAGGATCAACATTCAACCTTGTTTCAGGGGAAAGTGCATTGGTGAGCAATTGTTTTTGGAGACTCCCCCTACCTAGTGCTTTCTTCTTTCTTAGGAATCTGGCATTGCCATAGTCACTACATTGTTCACTTTTTGGAGGTTAAGGTGCAAGTATGTTTTTGCCAATGAGGTCAGTTTATTTAACTCTTTTTGTTTTGTTTGGCAATAAGTGGCATGTGTGCAAATGCAGATGTTAGCTAAAGGATACCTGCTGACTGAAGATGCTAAAGATCCAGATGCATCAGTGTATTCTGATTTTATTTCTGCCCTGGTAGTGCCGAGGAAGAGGATATGATTTACCTTTGTATACACCCTTCAGCTTTTATTTTATCTTGTGTGAATATATGATGTATTTAAAAATAAAAAATTCGGCGTAGAAAGTTTGGAAAAATAGGAAAAGAGCTTCAATAAAAACATATTCTAGAGTTTTATGGCCTTAAGAAGTTTCTGTCCGTCTTTGATTTTTCTGTCTTCCAAGAGTGCTAGATGTTGTTTAGTTTAAATGATATCCCTGGTTACTAAGGTGATATAGGTTATTTTCTCATACAAATACACTTTCCTTTCTAAGGAATTAAGTTGTTCTTCATTGCTTGGGATACAAAGTATCCCAATTCAGTGTTAGAACTTAGATTGGTGTTTATTGTCATATGATAGTTGGTGCTATGAGTATAATATGATTCCTTTTCAACTATGGATAAGCTGCATACTGCATCAATAACCACGAGTTATGGTCTAAACTCTAAAGTTAAACTTTTGTCTTGTTTTTGAGGAATTTTACTTTTGGAATCTAAATTATTTGATGCATACAAGGTCATTAATGGCTGCTAATAGCCTGAAATTTAAAACATTAAAGATGGAATTTTTTATCTCACCTTCGTTTTATTACTAATATTTTATTTTGCTGCTTGGCAGTTTTTATGAATATCTTCTGAAGGTGTGGATCCAGGGGAACAAAACAGAGGCTGTAAAGCATTACAGGTTATTATCATAATATGTCCAATACAACAAAAAAAGGGCACTTAAGTGTTGGGTAAATCAACGTGCATCTACGCGTGCATGTATATGCTTTTTATCAAGGAAGTGAAGATATTGACACACATTTTCAGACACATATGGTCACTATTGGAAACATAAACACAGACTTAACCTTTGATACATTCACATGTCAAATATGTAGAGAGATGAATGGAATGGAGGAGCTCTTCCCCCTCCCTCACAACAACCCCACCCCCAAGAGAAATAAAAAACCAAGATTTTTTGTTCTGTGTCCCTCTGTATGTTTTCATAATTTTTTATGGTTCATTGTGTAATGATAATTCTTGTAGAATGTGTATTTCAAAGATTGCCTTTCTGAACTAAATGCAGAGAAATGTGGGAACAGTCTATGGATGGATTGACAAGCCTGATTAGAAAATCTAATCCATCCTCTTTTACTTATATTGCGGAGCGCTCTGGTATTTCATTGATAGATAAGGTAAAACAACAATTAAAGAAGCTTATTTTATGTAAGATGCAACTGCTGAAGTAATACAGGTTATCTTTTTTTAACATGCAGTCAATTTTGTTTGGCTGCAGATGGATGAGCTAGCTTGCTTTGCTCCTGGAATGCTTGCATTAGGTGCGTATGCAAATGTTTCTGATACATCGGCCAAATATATGGAGCTTGCAGAAGAGGTAGACACTCTTCTTAAGACATTGAATGACCCTTGTGAGTTAGTAAAGGACATTGAAACTGCCATGACCCAAACCTTTCTATCTTTCGCAATAAGTGAATATTTTGAAAGAGACTTCATGACAGATACAGTCATGGGTAACCACAAAGGCCTTCACAAGTTGAGCTGTTGTTGAAGATAATAATTAGTCCTGTACTAGCAATCTCACTCCAGAGAGTTCCACTCTGTGGAAGCAACATGGAAAGCTCTTGTTAATCAATGCATAAGATGTTCAGAGTCCTGTCAGATAGAGATTTTCTTCTGCCTATCTACATTGGACTGGTAAGAGATTTATCTTTTTTTCTTCGCATCTTTCCAACCTGTGCTAGTGTTCAATCAGTCTAGGTTTACTGTAAATTACAAGGGGATGGCTTGTTGATTTTTGCTAAGCAGCATCGAGAGCCATTCTCTTGGAAAATGGAGGCACCTGGTCAGTGACCAGGAACTTGTACTAGTCCAGCACTGGGGGACTCAGCCTAGAGTTGAGAGGCCATTCTTTGAATGGAGGCACTTGGTCAGTTACAAGGATATTGAACCAGTCTAGGACTGGGGGACTCAGCCTAGACCTGAGTAGCCATTCTTTGAATGGAGGCACCTGGTCAGTTACCAAGAACTTGAACTAGTCTAGTACTGGGGGACTTAGCCTAGAGCTGAGGGGCCATTCTTTGAATGGAGGCACCTGGTCAGTTACTAGGAATTTGAACCAGTCTAGGACTGGGGGACTCAGCTTGGGGCTGAGGGACATTCTCCAGGAGAATGGAGGCGCTTGGTTAGTTACCAAGTATTTGACATTGAGTCAATTGATGCAGCCTAGGGTTGAGGCATCTGGTCAGTTACCAGGTTATCACTATAAGCCCTAGATCGGATTTGGGCATGTGAGGCATTCCTATCCTTGATCTATGGGTTGTGTGATTTTCTCCAGGGATTAGCTACCCTTGGTTAAGACACCTAGTACCCGATCTTGGTGGCACAAGGAGTCCAAGCTAAAAGCATTAGTGATTCTCCCTATTTATGATGATGTACTTTGAGTGGGCTTGAAGGACCATGAAGACCACTTTCCTGGACCACAGAACACTTGAAGGACATACTTACCCTAAGTATTGGTCCATGAGAAAGACCAAGAGACTAAGGACAAAATGCAAGAAGATTTATTGTACCACAAGAAGTCAAAGAAAAAATACAAGAAGGTCTTTAGTACCACTAAAAGTCAAAGTTAAAAAGGGTAAACATGAAAAAGAATAAAACCCTATTATTGTATTCCTATTTGTAAGGGACCACTTCAAGTACTTGAAAGGCTATAAATAAAGTTCACTTGCAAATCTTTTTAATACACACTTGATCTCCATCTTAGCTTCTCCATTAAAAGACTGAAGTTTTCGCTGGTTACTCAATAGAGTGTGGTAGCCTCTTGTCTTTATGCCCTAGCATGGCGGCCTAACTAGCCAGGGCATCACTCCATCTGCCCTCATAAGCTAGGGAAACTCCATTCAGATATCGGGAAACAAAGAAAGGTCATGTGCAGTCTGTTTTCCTCATGGGTAGGCTAACCCTCATCACAACCAGGCTAACCCTCATCGCGTGCAACTCCATTTATCCCTTGGGCAGCAGGAAAATCTCACGGGAAGCCTTCAAACAAACCACCGAGGTCATGTGTAGCCACCACAGACCCCTCCTAACCTCGGGAAGACTACAGAGGATCCGGGCAGCCCTCATCCATTTTCGGGCAGCCACAGAGAGAACTCGGTCAGCCTATAGAAGACCCGGGTAGCGTGGTTCTATTCATGGGAAGCCCTGAAATTGATTCGGGCAGTTACTGTAAGCTTTCGGGAAGCTACTGGAAGTTTTCAGGCAGCCACAGAGAGAACTCAGTCAGCCCACAGAAGACCCGGGAAGCCACAGAGAGAACTTGGTCAGTCCACAGAAGACTCGGGCGGCCTGGTTTTGTTCACGGGCAGCCCTAAAATTGATCTGTGCAGTTACTGTAATCTTTCAGGCAGCTACTGGAAGTTTCCAGGCAGCCCTAAATTAACCAGAGGCAACAACAGAAGATTCTGGGTAGCTCGGGCAGTAGGGATAATTTCAGGTAGACAAGGTCTGTTGATTTCGGGCAGCTCGAAAAGTTTAGGGAAGCAGGCGGGTCTACACTTTTCTAGCAACATAAATTTCTTAATGGCAATTGACCTTCTTTTCTCCATGTGACAAACCTATTAGGGTTTGAGATTGTTGTACAAACCTACAGGGTTTGACAAATTTTTGAAGAACATTCATCTCAGAATTTTGAGATTCTTTGATTGTTGCTACAAACTCGGTCATCTCATTTAAGGGATGAATTACTAATGTTTTCGGGGTTTTTGTCCTTTAAAGGTTTCTGCGCAAAAACATATGGTGTTCATTGTGTTGATACTTGATTATCTACTGCACTTGTCTTATTTTTATCTATCTTACAGTCTACAAAATTAAAGAATATATACACATGATAAAATTTAACATGGCTTTTATTTTTTTTTATTTTTGAAAGCTTCATATATTACCTCAAAAAACAACTCGATATAGTTACAAGTTACAACTTACATCATATAGAAATATGGGAACTAAGAGAGTCCAAATTCACAAAAGCTGAAAAGGTAATCATACGTTCCTAGTCCTTGGGGGAGGTAGACACTTTTGGTGTTCATGGGATTCAAGGGAGACTCATCGCAGAATACTCTGAACAAAGACGACCCAATGGGGGAATGCTGTCGAACTGTAATATGTGGGGTGGTGTCTAAAGACACCGTTATGGTACGATCTCGTGGATTTTTAGCAAGCCCAAGAAAGTAAATGCTTGATGGTGCTTTCAATTTTATAGAGTCTGAAAGCTTGAAGAATACTCCAATGGGGTCTCTTTTTCATTGATAGTCTCATGTGCCCAAAAAATGATAAAAGTGTACATAGGAGAGCTCGCCCACTTTTTTTAGGGGATGGGAGACTTCTTTACCATTGGTAGTCCAATCAGGATGGAAAAGGTTAAACCTGTACTGACTGGATGGTCATTCAAATACTTTTACGAGCATGAAAGAAACCAAGTTTGCTCGACGATCTTTTCTTGAAGAGAAGGCTAGAAAAGAGCTTAAAGACAACCCGTGATGAGATTTTTCGTAGAGTTTGGTCCTAATGCCCGAGAAAGCATAAAAGGATGCAGAGAGAAACGTTCTTGGCTTGAGTGTGCCGAGGTGGTCCTTTTCATATGGTAGTCTACATAGTCCATAAAAGGAGATAAACGAGATAATGTAGACACCCTTTCCTATACTTTATCGAGTGGGAAAGGAAGCAAGGGCGCTCGACAATCTTTTCATTCTTTTAGGTGTCAGAAAAGAGCTAAACAGAAACTCCGTCATGGTCAACCAAACTAGGGGCACTACTGGTGCCCCATGGCGGGACAGTGAAAGGTGGTCAAAGGTGACCAACCGTGCAGCATAGATGGGCTCTTGAACATACCAATACATGCACGGGATGGTTCGTGGCAAAGGCACGCAAATTGATGCGGTAGCGGCACGCAAATCGATGCGGCAGAGGAACACAAATTAAGGTGATCTCTGGGAAAAGGTTCAGTGAAGCAAGTATTAAACATGAGACAATGGTCTTATCAAAAGACAGAGGACAGAAAATCGAACTTGGAAGTGTGAGGGGTGTCTCCAACAGACTCTGGATGACTCAGACTAGCAGGTAATGGTGTTGCCCCTAGTGCAGTGATGCACAGGGAAAAACTAGACCAAATGGGGGCCTATGGGTACAGAGCTAGCTCAACGTACAATGTGCAATTCACATGGTGGTACGCAAATCGACGTGACTCCGAGAAATGGATTTGAGAATCTATAGAGAGGGAGGCAGTCTAGAAGGTCGTTTCTCGACCCAGGAGCTTTTTGCACAATGGTGGCAGCTTCCTATTCTGGTAGAGGATGATCCATAAGTGAGCGTGGAAAACCGGGGAGATATGGAGAGGCCTCGACCTCTAGGACAGGTCTAGGGACCTGATAGCATGGTGGTAGCTAGATCGCATGTGCGACATACTGTGTGCATGTGCAGATGTGGGACTGCACCCTCCAGTGGGCTACCAGCGGCGCAGGGGCAGGGATCATATCAACCTGCTCACATGCAAATGATGCGACGAAGTTCTACAATGGACTCGGTGCGACTAGACGCAGAACTACTACTGGAGGGGGTCACCGACTCGTGGTAAAAACGATGCAAAACAAAAAAGGAAAAATTGTACTGTACATCACTTAAAGAGGTGATGTTAAAGGGAAAGTGGTTTGGACTTTGAGAGGGTCAACTGTCATTCCTTTGTGAGACACGATGAACCCTAAGAGACAGCCCGTTGGGACATAGAAAACACACTTGAAAGGGTTCAAGCCGATTTTGTACTTGCAACATTGCAGGAAGGCTTGCTGCAAGTCGTCTATGTGTTGTGCTTGCTTCTATGATCGAGCAATGAGGTTGTCTAGGTAAACCAACATGATGTGGATGAGGTCACGGAAGCAATACGTCATGGCACGTTGGAAGGTGGCTCCTGCATTTTTTAAACTGAAAGAGATTACTCGATATGCGAATGTGCCCCAATGGGTGGTGAATGCGGTTTTGTAGCGATCTTCCTTCCGGATTTGAATTTGGTTATATCCGGAAAAACCGTCCATGAAGGAAAAGACCTCATGTTCAGCACACGCGTCAATGATTTGGTCAATAAACGGTGTTGGGAAGTTGTCTTTGGGACAAGCCAGATTCAAATCCTGGAAGTTTGTGCAAACCCGGATGGTGCCCTGTTTTTTGTTCACGAGAATAGGGTTGGAGACCCAAGTGGTGTAAGCAATGGGGTATATGAAACCGGCTGTGCGCAGTTTCTCGATCTCTGCCTTGACCGCAACAGCTTTGGAAGGGTGTATGGGTCTCTGCTTTTGGCGGACAGGTGCCACATCCGACCATGTGTCGATGTGATGCTCCACGATTGATGGATCCAAGCTTGGCATCTCGGTGTATGACCATGCAAAGATGTCCCGAAACTCTTGAAAATGTGATTTGTAGTCAGCGACTTCCTCAGAGGAGCAAGATGCCCCCAACGTGATTTCTTCAACAATCTCGGGATTGGTCAAGATGTTGATCTTGATGGTGGGCGAGATATTGGCCATATTCCCTTCTTCAAAGACATCTGGTGACGGAATGGGGTTTTTGAACCAGTTGACTTTCCCGTGGATAAAATCTTTGGTCTCAACTGAAAACTGGTCAGATAACGACGCAGGTTGTTCGGGGATGAAGAACGAGTGGTGGTGCATATTGTCCCAAGGGTATTCAGGAGCGGTTAAAGCCTCAAGTATCTCCTCGTCGTTGTGGAAGCAACGATGGGACAAATCCATGGGATCGTCAGTGATTGCGGAGATAGGGAGGTTTGTGGAACTGGACATCATGTAAATAGTCATGGTGTCTGATGAAGGGGTTGAAGGGTGGTTTTCTTCAATGGTAGTGATCTTGGATTCAAGGGCATGTTTCTGAAGATTACTGAGAGCAGTCCAGAAATCGACCAAGTCTTGGCAATGGTGAGAATAATGTCCATACAAACTGCAAAGGGTGCATGCATGGTTTGTCCTCAACGACTTGTTCTTGGTCTTTGGCAAACTCGAAAGGTCAACCATCGAAGCGTTTTCGATCGTATCCATGGCATCTAAGTGTGCGTGAAGGAAGGGGATCTCCGGACAGTTTTGGGTTGCGTGATCCTACACGTCGCACACGGCGCATGGTGGGACTTGCAGAGGTTCAATTGCTACTTTGGCGTTTTTGTCCCTAGCTCTCTTTGGGTGGGGCGGGGGTGGTGCTGGTGCGGAAGGTGGTTTCTGTGGGTCGGGAGGGGGGCATGTGTCGACCGCGATGGGCTGAACGGGAATCAACACGACTTGGGGCATTGGGGGTTGAGCTGGTGGATCGAGGTACCACACAGGGATCCCCAATGTAAGATTGGGTAAGTTTAAGGTAGCCATTACTGGCTTGCTCAAAATTTCGGATGGGGGAAAAAGAAGGGAATTGTATGGACTGAGAGGGAACCCCAACAATTCCCTGATGACGATGTTTGAGGTTGTGGCCATGGATGGGAATGCGGCTGCGGTTGGGGTCGCAGTTGTAGTTGTGGTTTGGGTGCACTGGTGCTGGATGAGAGCATGCACAAATCCGTCGTCTCGCTTGGTGCTGGTGGAGGTGGTACCAAGGGGAAGGAAGTCGTCATGGAAGTGTCGGCGAACAACCCAGGGCCTACTACCAATAAAGATGGGGTGGCTGCACTATCAAAGGCGGTATCAACAATTAGGATAACATTGGCTGGTGCTATCGTGGCAAGTTAGTTGGTCCACCATCACGATCTTCCTGTCGTGAGGGAACATCATAAGGCGGAACACGGTGGATGCCATGACTCTCATGGCGTACTTGTAACTCCGTCCCAAGAGAAGGTTATAGTCCAACTGCCTTTTGACCACCTCTATGTCAATCAACACTGTTTTTTTGGCTAATGATATGGGAACGAGTGGGAGGATGCCTTGAGCTTTTGTGGGGTGGCCATTATAAGCACGCGGAGTAGTAGTGCATGGTTGTAGGAGAGGGGATCCAAGTTTCTGCCATACCAATGTGGACATGACGCAAGTTGATGCTCCTTCGTCTATAATGTAGTGATGCACGACCAAATTCCGAATGAATACCGAAATTTGGAAGGAAATGGTTGATGGCATTCTAGGCTCTCCATTGTCCAAATCAAATGTCATCAATTTGGAGTCGGAGGGATCTATGGCACCAAGCGCGGCCAACAATCCTTTTTGCTGTGGCGGGCATGTTTTTAGTACTTCGAGAGCGGACATGGCTGTAGGTGACTGGGCCAAGTCATCAATGATGCCATAGTTCACTGCAGCTCTAGCCGTGGCATTTTTGGCAACTCGTCGCATGGGGGGCGTGGGGGAAAAGGGGGTAAGTGTGAAGAGGTATGTTGGTTGTGTTGGACGTGGATGCTGTTGATGGGTCAGTAGGTTCAGTATTGGATCCATACTGATTTCGCATGGTCTGCAAATTGACCTCTGCGGTTGTCATGGCTAGCAGGTGGTGAACACCTGTCTCTGTTGGCGGAGGTGCGACGGGGGCTGTGGGAGCTTGTTGGGGAGTAGGTGTGGTTGCTACCAGTCCTTGAAGTGGTAACGGGTTTTGGAGCACCATGGGTGGGGGGCCTGGTGGTGCTGGATTAGGTTGGGCTTGAGTTGTCGTGTTGGTACCGTGCTGAGCTTCGTTTTGGAGAAACTGCTTGGCGCGGCTCATGATGGGGCATTCATGCGTATAGTGCCCGTAGATGTTGCATAGTTTGCATGGCTGATTTGTGCATAATGGAGCGTTGTGTGTCTAGGTGGGTTTGGTTGTTGGGGGTTTTGAGGCGACTGGTTTGCCCTGATATTGTTGGGAGGATTTGGTCGTTGGTCGCCTCCTCGTGGTTGATTATTACCCTGATTCCTAGCTTGGTTATTTCTACCTTGCCCTTGTTGATTATTGAGGGCTAGTTGGTTGGGACGATTCTGCTGAGCAAAAACTTGTCCCAAGTGTGCTAACGGAGTTGGGGCGAGGTTTGAAGCGGCTTGCACAGGTGGTGCATAGTAGACTTGAGGTTGTGGGGGGGGCTACAAATCCGGTCGTTTGTCTCGAATATTGTTGTGACGGCTAGGTTGGTGCATGGACCTGCTGTTGTGGTGCGGGCTGTGCGTAAGAGGTTGTGGCTGCAAAATAAGACATCAACCTTGAGTAATCGGGGGGTTGGTTAGGGTGGGCAACATTAGTGGTGTTACTTGGTTGTGGTGGCATCATAGGAGGTACCGCATGGTACAGTGGGTGATGGGAAACCGAACCTATAATTCCATCTGTAGCATGGCATGCCCCCGGTGTGTCGTAGTGGTAGGTACCAGCACAAGGAGCATTAGGATAATTCAAAAAACTCCTCCAAAGTGGTAAAAAGCCGCTCTAATGATGGATTCCATGGGGTAATTAAGTTCTAGGAGCGTTGTATATTACCATGCTAGAGTTTATCTAGAGTCTTGTGGAGTTTCATTAGGTTTTGCCTAGGTTTTTTTAATTTTTGGTGATTAAAAAATGTCCATCAGCATAAAAAAGTTGTAATGTAGAGAGGGTTAAGTGGAACCTAATGCCCATAAATGTGGGTGCAGGTACTCAAAATCAATGGCTTGAGACCCCCTAAACCCTTGGGCCAAATTTTGAGTCAAACCATTGAGTTTTGACAGGGATTTGGATATATTTTCCTAAGTCAATCAAGAAAATTGGGAAAATTGGCAATTAATTAGAAAGACAAATTTTGGACTTATGCCTAAAGTCACTTAAAGGAGAAAGTTAAGCTTCCTAAGGTTATATTATGTACCCAAGGTAATGTTGGAAGCATAAATGGCCCCCCCATGCAAATATTTCATGAAAATGAAGTTGTTCCCCCTAGGGGGCGCCCTCCTTCTTCATGATAATGGAGAAAATTGAAGATAAGCCAATGTAGGGGGTCCCACCTTAGTGCCCCCCCCATTTGGGCCTAGTATGAAGCCACAAAACATTGGATGAGGGTTTCATTCCCCCATTCTTTTGTTTCCTCACCTTAGGAGGCATCCCCAAGAGAGAAGTGCGCCTCTCTTTTCATGGACCCGTCCCTCTCTCATGTGACAAATGACAAGCATGCACATGGGGTTCCCTCTCACACTTTTCATATTTAAGGAGGCTTCTCCTCCTCATTTTGGTTACAATATCTCATGCTCTTACTCTTGCTTCCATTTTGCTCCCATTTTGGGCCATTGTAATTTTCAACCATTTGGCTTTGTGAATAAAATCATTTGGAGGAAATCTTGTGTCTTTGCTGCTCTATGGTGATTTGCTTCTATGCTCAATTGTTGTTCAAGTTTGGGGAGGCCAAAGAAGCAAACTTTTTTGCTTTGGTAAGATTTATGGTATTTTTGCCATAGATTTTGTGAGTTTTCATTTTTGTAGTTAAGAACTTATTTGCTCCTTCATCGCCCCTTAGTCGCTCCCTCATCGCTCCTTATTCCCAGAGCGCTCCCTCATCGTTCCTTATTCCCTGAGCGCTCCCTCATTGCTCCTTAGTCACTCCTAGGAGCAAAAAATTGCTCCCTAATCCCTCCCTCAATGCTCCTAGGGATTGAGGTGATTTTTTTGTTTTTATAACCAAGACATGGCTTCACTTGGATTTTTTGGCATGGTTAGGGTTCATTTAGGGGATGTATTATATGGTAATGTTAAATTCTTAAAGTACCAAGTGCATTCTCCTTATCTTTCATTTTTTATCCTTTTACTTAAATTTTTAACATTACCATGAATTATTTCAGGATGTTTGAGAGTGGTTCCAACCTAGTCGGACTTCATATGCAAAAAGTAGAATTTTAGATCCCATTCAAAATTCAGCAGACTTAATAGTTTTCAGGATTTCAGGATTGCAACAATTCCACTAGATTTTATCATGTATGAGGGTAAGGGATTGGAATTGAATCAAGCACATCAACCTCTCTATGTACCTTGATGTTGGTGGTGTTGATGCCTAATTGTTGAAGTTGATTGAACTCCTTTGTCATGACCTCAATAAAAATTTACCTTTCAATCAAGAAAAATCACTTATTAAGCATTGGAAGGTTTTTCTACCTAAATGTTCCACTTCATGTCCTAGCATATGTCCGTACTCCTTACACCAAAATATTATTCTCCATCTTGGTTGGCCCAACTAGCACCTGGGGGTGGATTTAGGAGAAAACCACACATAGATCCAAAGGTGCAGAATGGGTATATGCTAGCATTAGACAAGTTGGTCACTGATGAGGAGTGTGCTCAAGTATAAAGTGAATTTTTGAGCTAATACATCAGTGAACATGGAGTCTTTGGTAACCTGTATACAAGCAAAGATCTAGATGGGTTGAGTCCTATTGAATGGTGAAACATGTATTGCACCTCTACCTCATATCTGCATAATTTGGTGGTGAGGGTGCTTTCATAGGTTGTTAACATTTCTTATGTAGAGAGCTGTTGGAACACCTACAATTTCATCCACGATGAGAAGAGAAACCATTTGAATGTAGATTGGGAAGACGAGTGTGCTCAAGTACTAAGTGATTGAACAAATACATTGGTGAACATGGAGTCTTTGGTAACCTACATGTGACCAAAGATCATTAGGTTGAGTCCTATCGAAATGGTGGAACATGTATTGCTCCTCTACCGCATATCTATATAAATCGGCGGTGAGGGTGCTTTCATAGGTTGTTAACACTTATTATAGAGAGAGGTGTTGGAGCACCTACAATTTCATCCACATTTTGAAGAGAAACAGTTTGAATGTAGATCGAGTAGAAAGCTTGGGTTATGTGCACTACACCTTGACACTATTGTTCCATTATTGTGATGCGGCCAAAAATGATAGAACATAGTTGACCTGGGACAACAATCCAGAGGAGGCTGATTTGAAGAATGGAGCCATAGCATTAGATCACTTGGAGGTTGAACTTTTGGGTGATGAGGATGGTGATCAAATTCATACAACAAAGATGCCACATCCCCAACCACCAATAGATTTTCAAATGTAGGACCTTTGCCTCTCTCTTACAACTCTTTGGTAATGAATATGATGCTTTGTTTCATTTCATGGTTGATGTTATCTATTGGAGTTTGTTGATGGCAAATATTATATGTTTAAACTCGAAGGTTGATGTAGTTAATGATTGATCATTTGATGACAATATTATAACTTATAGCTCTAAGATGATTGATGTTATATGTGTACATAATGATTATATCTATGCTTTCATGTTTTATATAACTAATTTGGTATTCTACATGTTTTCGTTTAAATATATGCATCAAAATAGATTAAAATATGTAATATAAAAAACACTCCCAAAACGGAAGCTTTTCAAAATTTCGCTTTTTTCGCTCCTGCTCCCCACTTCCAACAACATAGAATTTGACAGTACATTGGTCTTTCAAGGGCTCGATAACATGTTTTGTTCTACACCAATGCTTGCAGGCTCTGGCATGCAGCAACCTGCTGACATAAGGAGAAATTTCTGTATACCCTATGTCTCTGCAAGTTTTTTGAATGGAAGATCAAGCAATTTTTTCCTTCTATTATTATTCCTAGGTTCATAATGTTAGTATGCTTAGTTTCCTACATAAATCCCATCTTTTGTTACACTTTTTCCAAATGGTGCATTTTCATGATTGGAAACTTCCAAGTTCCGTGTGCAGTCCACAGAGCACAATATGTGATTATTATGCATTTTTATTTAGCTATACTTCCCTAGAGAGAAGAGAACGATGAAGTAGTACTCCAAAGGTTTGCAACCCATCTCTCATGATAAGCGGGACTTGGGCTCTTCCTTGACCTTGATTGTCTAACATTCTGTGCATTCCCCAATGTCTCGGCATTAGAGACAGGCACGTTTGGCATGTGTAACGCCTGACTCTCTTATGTGTTACTGTTTTAATATTTTGTTGTAACATTGCCTTCTTTTTGTTTTAGTTGTAACAGAACCTTCTAAATCAAGTTTTTTTGGCACATTTTCTATCCACAGAGTGTAGTGTTAGCCTGGCTGTCAGCTCCTAGGAAATTCTTACACTAAATCCTGAAAGTCCCAGTTGAAAATTGTTACTGATCTCATGCATATTTAATTAATGAGTTTCAACTAATTCTCTCATTTATTGTCTCTTTGGGAACCCTATTTCTTTTATAATCATTGATAACAAATAAAACCTTTTACTGACCCAATGACATCTAGTCATATGATGCAGAAACAGGGTATTGTTACTATTATCAAAACCATGATGACTGTTCTGTTTATTGTAAATTTCTTGCTTCGACTTTTTAAACTTCAAGCTTTTCTTTTACTCTTGATGACAAATGACAGTGTTTAATGAAGAAACAGTAAAGAATCTTTCCCATAATTGATCACTTGTAGGTCTGGTTAGACTTTTTCTTTCTTTCTGGAGGTTTGTTGTTTGCTATTGTGCACTGACCAGTTTTGTTTTTCTCCAGCTAGCTTGGACTTGCTACAATTTCTATCGCTCGACTCCAACAAAGCTAGCCGGAGAAAACTACCTTTTCCGAGAAGGACAGGTCAAAACTTATCACAGATGTTTATTTCTGGATTTTGTGTGCATGTAATTAAGCCATCTATAGAGAAAATTATAGGTCAATCAATATTACAGTGAACATGTTAGAGAGTGACAATTTGGGTGCTTAAATTTGTCTCATGTGTAATTATATTCCATACCATTTTGTCTGGAGATAGAAGATCAAAATTTTCAGACATTCCTAGCAGGCTTTTATGTAAACATGGTTACTTGTGTTTTGTTGCAGGATATGAGGGTTGGTACATCGTGGAATATTCAAAGGCCAGAAACTGTTGAGTCACTCATGTACCTGTGGAGGACGACTGGAAATGTAACTTACAGAGAGTGGGGATGGGAGATATTTAAATCATTTGAAGCACAGTGTCATATTGTCTCTGGATATGTGGGACTTAAAGATGTGAGTAGTTATTTTCTTTTCACGTTTTATTGTATATTTAATATGTGCATTTATTTAGCTATAATTATGTGTAGTTAAATTCTATGCCTAAGTGTAGTAAATTTCAGCTGAACTAGTCATGTCTAGTGGTAGTCATAGAACATACAGTATTGATAGTCAAATTGTAAATCAACCAATAAAAAAATTGACTCAACTTGTTTTGGTTTAGCATATTTGCAAATAGAGAGTATTTGGAGGAGCACTCTGATGCTTTATATGGGACATAAGTCCCTAACTAAGGTTTGGATAGCTTGACTTGTAATATTGTGTAATTGTATATTTGAATTTCAGTTTACGCTATCTTCTTGATTGGGTAGATTCTAGTGCTGATTGTTCATGCTGATTTGACATAACATTGAGCTGAATTTGTTTTGTGATTTAACATATATCCAAAAGATAAAGGAGCAGATTTACTGCTGTTATAATCTGCTGAAATAAGCCATTTTCAGATCTGCCATATGCTTGGAAAAGTGTGCCCTAAAGGCTAATTCACCTGACATGGGAATACGGGACATGCAGGACACATAAACACAAGTATCCGACACAAGACACGACAACCCTGGAAACAGGACAAGGGATCCAATATCACAATTAATATAAATGTGAAATATAGACATAAAGATCCAATGTTATTAGAAACTAGAACATTTAGAAAATATTGATACAACTAGTTACCAAATACATGTAACATCAATGATGATCAAACACAAAAATTAAAATATTTAATACACATAAAATAGAAGTTTAAAAACTAGAATTTGAACAACATGCTGCTGTTTTCTCATTAACTCATTTGATGCAATCAAAATCAGAGTCTCAGACTGTATTACATAGATACTACATCACTGATAGTAGATACTACAGGTGAGAAAGACAATGACAAATACAAAATTTGAAAATAGGGTGGAATCTAGATACTAGAACCATAGATGGGTAGTCCTCTTCCTTGTCAGTATCATCAAAATCATCGCCATTGCCACTGCCACTGCTCTATCTTCCATCCTCCTCTACTATATGATATATGATATATCTAATCTGAGATCTGCATCTGTTGGCATGGAGGATGACCCCTCAAGAGGATGACTATCATCAAAAGTGATCGGCTCTAGCACGGGCTCATCGAGATCTATGTTGTCTAATGCCAACTCAACACTATTGTCCAAATTTATATCATCAAGAAACACATCTCACACCTCCCTTTACTTTTAAATTCTATAGAATAGGGAATGTTGCCCCATGAGTTTCCCACCAAACATAGGGCGGCTTACCCCTCTGTCTCTGAGCACTCATCCAAATCTCCCAGTGCTAGTGGAAAACTCTTTGAAGCCTCCTCCACCTCATCAAGGGATGCTCTATCCTTCTAAATTCTTCCTTGCTCCCTTGTGAAATCTCTCTGTCCCTGTGAGGAGGGACTCTGTGTGAAGACTTTGTTACCACTCAGTTTGCACAATGATGATTGCAAGGACAAAAGATGACAATGTGCTAGAGGGATTTAAGTTCCAAGGCTTATCTCAAGCATTGTTCTTCATATTCTGTATATCTTTTGCCCATGGCCAAAAGCAGATAATTGTGAAATGACATTAAATCTATATTATATGTGTAAAAGGGCTAGCTTAACTATGACACTTATACTAAATAGTGCTTGGGAGTGTTATTTTTTCTTAAATAAATTTAGATCCTTGTGATTGAAATAGTTGAAGTTTTCTTACTCAGTCATGCCTCTAAATCCATGAGCATTCTTAGTACATTTGCCATAGGCTAGTATTCTTAGCCCTTAGTCTTATTGTGATGCATTACTAGTGTGTCACCATGTTTTTCATGTTTTAGGTTAGGTGTCAATTTAGGTCCTTTGGGGTGTAAAATGTCATAATGTTATATTATTCCACTAAAGGGGGGTGTAAAACACTTTATTAACCCCTTTAGCTCTCCTCATGAATCCCAGTGCACCCTTTCAGGACAAAATCCCTTGATTTTTGAGCCTTGGAGACCAAATCCATGATTTTAGGAGGCTGGTGAAAAGGAATATTCCTTTTGAGGATGATGCACTCTCTTCTCTCCTTGTTAATCGGTGAGGTGTTGCATGTGTGGAGTTTTCTCTCATTGACTTCCTTTTTCGCCTAGTTCACTCTAGAGGTAGTGCATGGATACCTACTCAACTTCGATTCACTTCAAAGGTGTCCCTCTCTCTCCTAGTTGACTCGAGAGGTGGCGCATGGTCCTCTTGTCAACTCCTAGAAGTGGTGCATGGCTTGATGCATGAATTTGACACATGGAAGGGGACCTCCCTTGCGCATTTTGTTATTTAAGCAAGTGTGCCCCCCTCATTTGTTGTTGTTTGTTTGCTTTGAGTATTGTTGTAGTCTTTCTCTATTTTAGACTTTTGATAATAAGAAGGAAAGGCTTTGGAGGTTATCTGTGGACTCGCTTCTCATTGTGTGGCTCATTCTTGCTTTCTATTTCTATGTGGAGGTAAATCTTTGTCAAGTTACTTTTACTATATTTCTTTTCTTCTTCTTGCATGGCCATTGAAAGGGTACAACTACCTTGTTGGCTAAGAAACATCAATTAAGTCTTAGTATAGATCTTATTGTTTGTCTAGGTTGAAGGGTATTAATTTTAGCCTAAGTAGCATGGGTACTCATACCTAGGTGTACAGTACGTGTACTTGTTTCGGATACCTGCACCCACATACCAGATACCCTGTACCCATGCACCCTGCCGTACTCGAAACTTGGCCGAAGTACACGAGACGTTTCTCATAGATTCAGGGGACTTTGATTACAAAGGGAACAAAGTACCCTTGTTTTGGGGACTCTTGGGAATCCTTGGGGACCAGTTTTATACAGGGTACCCCTGTTTTTGGGTCACTTAGGGACCAATTTGGTTCGAGCCCAACTAGTTTTATACAAGTGACATTAAATCCAATAATATTAAATGGTAACATTAAAATTGGCAGTCTCCTTATCTCTCATTCTCTATCCTTTTACCTAAATTTTTGACATTATTATTAATTGTTTCAGGATGTTTGAGAGTGGTTCCAACCTCATTGGACTTCATATGCAAAAGTAGAATTTTGAGATCCCATTCAAAATTCAACAAACTAAACAATTTTTAAGATTTCAAGATCGCAATGTTTCCACTGGATTCTATCATGTATGAGGGTATGGGATTGACATTAAATCAAGCACATCAACCTCTCTATGTACTTTGATGTTGGTGGTTGTTATCAGCCAAAATGGCACTTCTCCGTCCGAGTACCGACATTCCTCATGTTGGTACACAAAAAGACAAATTTGAATTGAAGTGGCCAAAACACTATAGATGGGCATGACCTTTGATGCATTATCCTCAAACCAGCCTTATATATTTTTATTATGAGTTTTGGGTTGCATACGTGACTATATGCATTGCAACTCGCGTATCATACGCGAGTTCCCTTTGAGCAACTCACGTATCATACGCGAGTTGCATATATTAATACCTGCGTATACCTTAATTCGACATTAAAAAATATAAATCGAGATTAGATGAGATTAGTTGGGGCCTAATTCATAACTATCCCAACCTTCGAAAACACTCTATTTCCCAAAGTATAAATAGAGGCCTTGGGGTGGGGGCTAATCAATCAATTTTTGGGAGAGAAAAGTTATGCTGGTGGTATATCTTCAGAATCTTGGAGCAACAGAACTCAGAGTCCTTTGGTTGCAGAGGAGTCCTTGTCTCAGAAGTTGGGTTGTATTCTTATCTTATTCATCGATTGTTAATAAAGAGAATTCTTCTTCCAATCTTGTATTGAGCATATTTCATGTGTATTGGTTAATGAATATGTTTCTTTATATTATCAATATGTTTTCATCTAACCTCTGATATATATATGCATGAGATATTACTTGAAGGATTTTCTCTTTGCAAGTGAAGAGGTGCATCCCTAGAAGCTTTGGAAAGGATTGGAGCGAGAGAAGATCAAGTTTGGATCAACCGTCGTTAATTGGGTAAGTCAAGACTTTCTTCCTATTCTCTTTCCATTCCCTGTAAAAAGCTGATTGTCTGCAAGTTAGTAGTAAGTTGGTAACCCCAGACCCTAGGTTACAAGGGTGCTTTATCTTGAACAATAGAACTGACGACTCCGCTAGGGAGTCCAGCTGCTTGTGGGTTCGTCCTGTAGGTGCTTTACCAGTCTTTGCTCTGATTCTGAGTGTGGTCTTTTTATCTTGCCTTTGACTTGCAGTATAGTGTGTCCAGAGACTTTTACTATTTTTTTCTTTGAATTTTTTTTTGTTGTAAACGCGGGTTGTTGTTATACATAGTCGCGTATAGAAACTTGTATACATGGGTTGCTCTATAAGACAGTCGCGTATGGTACACGGGTTGCTCTATAAGACAGTCGCGTATGGTACACGGGTTGTTCTATAAGACAGTCGCGTATATCCTGTAGCAGCATAAAATTTTAGGGAGGGTTGCTTGTCCCTGTCTTGTTTGATTTTTGTCTGCTTAGGGGTCTTCTGCTGTTGGCATGACTCTGTGAGTCTGAAAGTCCTGTATACCATGCTTTGTGCTTTTTGTTAAGCCTTTGAGTTTTCTTGTTTAAATCTTCTTTCATCTAGCATTTTGAAGTTGGTCCTCCCACTTGGGTCATAAGTTCAGTGCTGTGTGTCTGAGTCAGTGATTAGGACTTTGGATACCTTATACTCTGTACTGCCTTTGTGTGGTATCAGTTTGTCACTTGTTCTTTAGTAAATTCAATGGATTTTATTCATTGGTTCTTCTCGAGTTAGGTCTTTACCAAGTTTCCTTCCTACGTGGTTGAAGTTGGTTTTTGTAGGTCCTCTATACTTCATTTTTGCTTTCTATATGTTCTGATTATTCAAGCTGGCTCAAAAAATCTTTTGCATTTAGGTGCATTATAGTTTTTGAAAAAATTTAAAAGTAAAGAAAAACATTTTATGCTTTTGCATTTAGTTGCACTTAGTAGTTTTCTTTTCAGTATTTTCAAATAAAATTTCAAAAACTATAAAAAGTATTAGTTTTTCAACACTTAGTTTCATTTTCATTAGCTTATATTTACAAAAAAAAAACAAGAAAAGAAATTTGGTTTACGTAGTTGAAATTTGCTTTAGAATTTTCTTTTACACATCATTTTACTTTTTCTTATCGAGTCTATAATATCACAGTCTTTCATGCCATTTACCTTTTGACTAAGAACAACCCTTAAAATGAACGATATAATTTAAAATTTATTAGTAAGTTTTATTTTATAGGGTCATACACCAACTAGCTTAGTCTAGACTTGTGGAATAGGAAGTTTAAACACTCCACAAGTGTTTAAATTCAGACGTAGTTGGCCAATCGATAGGTAAACCCTTTTCTATGTTGATTGTATCTGGGAAGCTCCTCTCAAACGGGAGTTAAGCATGAGGTCGCGTGGAGGCTTGGACTGAGGAGATAACCCTCTGATTCCTTGTCAAAGCGTAGACCAGGGTTTTTGCGCATTTGGGAATTCTGTCGTAGACAGAGTTTTAGGTTTTGCTACCCTGCCCATGCATACGAACCAGGCTTGCGACTGTCCCCTCAAACTGTCAATATAGTTGAGGTAGCCTTTAGTCTCTCTGACATCTAGGGTTCATACATAGGTACACCAGAAGGCTATTTCTGGTTGACCTCGGATGGGCTTGGAAGGTAACCCTTGTAGAAAGTGTGGGAGGGCGTTGGGTGATTCCTCCGCTTGTGCCTAAGAACATCTTCAAGGACGCCAAGTAACTGTCTCTCAGCTTTCTTCTGGAAAGCATATCTTATACCCCTTGTGTTTGTTGTGACTTTAGGAAATTTTGTAGTGATTGCTCTGTGGTTTGTTTGTGTTTAGTTGGCCTTAGGGTGTGAAGAGTCAAATTTTCAATCGTGGAGGACCTACCTCTTAGAAGGTCAAGAAGGTTGCAAAACCTTCCTCCGCTTGTTACAGTGGAACCTCCACCGCCCCCTCAAAGGCAGAGATTAGACATAGACGGTTCTTTCGAACCAGTAGGAATTAGTGAAGTTTTGGGTGAACTAGAACTTAGGACAAACCAGGTTGATACAACCATAGTAGAGATAGAAGACTTGCAGACTGACGAATTTGCAAGAAACTTTAATTCACCTCTCACTGACCTAAACGATCCAGTGATCATCTAGGTTCGTCCTTTCAATTCACCTGTGATTGGTGTTCCGATGGGCAGACTAATGTCTAGTGCAGGAGAAAGTCCTTCTACCTCCACCTCAGCTGCTCCGGCTGAAGGAGTACCACCTCCCCCGGTTGGTGCCCCTAGAACAAATATACCTACTACTCCTTTAAATCCACCTAGTCTGGTGGTTCAACCATCGGCTTCAACCAATGTAGTAGGCACTTCTGGTGGGGTGGTCATTGGGACCCCTAGTGTACCTTCTGCTTCAACTTCTTTTGAACACACTGCTCAGAGTGGTCCAGTTGGATCCTCTTCATTTGTCCAGGGTTTCCCTTGGAATGGGGGGCACATTCCCCCATCCGCCCCATATGTAGGTCCAACACCTGCATATGTAGGAGTGTAGTTCGGAAACACTAACCCTTATGGTCAAGGTTTCCAAACGCCAGTTTCGGCCCCCTTCATGAGCTCTTCTTTTTCGCTTTTTAGCGGAGGGATACCTGCTCTTGCTTTCCAAACTCCAGTTTCAACTGGGGTAGCTCGAACCTCATACACTGCACCACATAATCCACTGGCTTATGGGTGGAATCCTTTCCAAAGCTGTCCAACTACTTCGCAACCGGTAGCTAGGGGCAACCCCACCTTCACATTTGGGAACCTGGGGGCAAGTCCTTCTACTTTTCAAGTTGGTACTTTTCATGCTCCGGTTAGGCCCAAGCTTCCTTTCCTGGTAACTTTGAATTTGCCAGATTTGTCCAAGCTAATGAATGATCTGGTGAGACATGATGCCTCTTGGACACCTGTTCCTACCAAGCTACCCTCGGATATCCCAAAATTCGAAGGCAAAGTTGGTGAAGACCCAGGGGTTCATATCACCACTTTTCACTTGTGGTGCTCCTCCAACTCACTGAACGATGACACCGTTCGGTTGAGATTGTTCCAAAGAACTCTTACTAGTGTCGCAACAAAGTGGTACATTGAATTGCTCTCTGCTGTGTTGCCGCCTAATTCGCACCTCGGGTAACGTGGCAGAAATCTTCAAGCCACTGGGTGCGACCTTGGGGGCAAGCTCGAGCCAAGTGCTGTCACCTG